>JAHHZJ010003602.1:0-55773 GCA_021437245.1 Aegilops speltoides
GTTCTACTACGGCTGGATTTCCATGATCGGCCCAATTTCATTCTCAACATCGGCGTTTATTGTCGTGTGCGAGGCCTTCCTCTGCATCCAGCCCCAATTAAACTTGTGGCTAAAGACCTTCAATGTCAAGCGAATGTTGTGAAGGGCAGCCAAGCGGAGTCTTGAGGCGCTATGGTGGGCAAGATGCCCGCGTCACTTAGCTCGGCGCCTTTGTGGAAACCATCAAAGGGTGGCAATCGGGGTGGTTCTATATCACCGAGCGCGTGACCCTAAATGGGGCGGCCCTGAATTCGAATCTGGCATCCCCATGCGGCTCACTTCTGGAAAGAAGGGCTGCTGTGGGGTACCGGAAAAGCTGGCCGGACTTCAATCCTATCTCCAAACCCTGGTGAACAAGAAGCTCAAGCTTGTCAGCGTAATCCGAGTCATGCTCATCGCGGATTCTCCCCTGCCAACAGCGGGACTTCAACTTGTGGGAGTTCGATCTGGCTGACACCAGACCTTGGCGGGCTCTTGACACTCGTCTGAAGATGCTTGGAGGATCTTGTTCAAAGGCGCGAGGCTCCGCATCCGCTCTTGAAGATCGCGGATTCAGCTCGCGGCGTCCATTTGGCGAGGTAAGCCATGTTATCCTTTATGGGACACTTGCTTTTCATAGTTTGACTCTATCACGGGATCTAAACTCCGATTACCTTTAACAAGCTGGCGAGGAGGCGTCGAGACAGGTTAGCTATCTGGCTCCCCTTCGAAGACCAGCGAATGCCCGTTTGGCCAGGGCTGCTGGTCCGGCGTCTTCGTGGTGCGGAGAAGAAGGCCAGAAGAAGGCCATGGGAACGGAGGAGTTCGGTGCGAGTGTTATCAGTTCATCGTCCAGATGACTCGGCGGACTCCTCCACGAGGGCGAGGAGGAGAAGAATGAGGCCTCTCCCGGTGAAGAGAGAAGGAGGAAGGCCTCCCCAATGAGGGAGGCGAAGATCAGAAGGAAAGACCCTTCCCGGGCTGTTACCTTAGCGCCCGGTGATGGCGGCGAGTGGCCCTCAAGGGCCAAGCCCCTGGCGAGATCGTAAGTATCCGGACTCCTGAATAACTCATAATTTTCTTTTTGTCGCATAGCATCTTTTAACGCCGCATACAACCCTATAGTCCGCCCAAGGTTGATCTTCCCGCTTCGTCGAGCGGGTCCTTGGGCACGTCGGATGTGAATAGCACTTCACTTCGGCCGCCTCCTCCCGTGACACAGCGGAGGTGGGATCCGGAAAGGACCCACCAGGAAGAAGGCCGGAGGTGCCGAGGGCAACCTCCGGACTTTGGACGGACTCCGCACCGGAACCTTGAGGTTACGGAGTCGTGAGCTGACTGCCGTAGAAGGGCAAGATTATGCCGCCGTGACCTCCGTCCAACGGGCGCGGATAACTCTTGGGCGCTCAGCGGCGCTTCCATCAATGAGAACACCGCCTTGTCATGAGTGCGGTGATTGAAAGATTCAGCTTCGCCAAGCGGGCTGGTGAAACTTCTGATAGCCTTCTAACGAGGCTTTGAGGTAGAATTTTAAGATATATAAAATAGTACCACATAGGCAGTAGCCCGATGCTCGGTTCGGTGTTAGAAAGAAAAGCGGATGAGGATCTAAAAGATATCTGTGAGGAGACTTAACAAAAATATGTCAATATGGGAATGCAGGCTCTTGCTTGACCTCTGCCGCCTTGGCTGCGGAGGTCAATGCCTGAAGCGAGCCTCGGCGGTCGAGGCGAGCTCGGCTGTGCCAAAGCAGCTCGAGGACGGGAAAGTGAGTAACACCTTATTAGAATTGTACCTTCTGAGAAAAGGATTTGGTTGCAATAGGAATGACAAGGATAGCGTGGGTACTCGGGGCTCTGAGCAGTGGCGACCACGAAGGAGGCGTGTTGTGACGAGCATAATCTCTGACATGAGAGCACCGGCGAGAAGAAGCAGGAGGTGCGGGTGGCGGAGAATGCGGCAAGAGCTCCAGGCTCTCATGGAAAAACACGAGGGTTTGGAGCGTGACTTGAAGACTCGAGAGTCCGAGCTTGCGTCGGCTCTTGAGAGTGCCAAAGCCCCTAAGACCGAAGCCCACAAGGCCCTCTAGGAAATCGAGGCATTGAAGAAAATAGCGGCGGGTAAGGCATTCTTCATGCAAAGCAAGCATGTAAAAGTGAATTACCTGTTACTTACCCAAATTCGGAGCTCTCGGGGAGGCGTTCGAGATCTGCTCATGGCGTGTCGATCTGCTGCTTTCTATGGAGCCGAGGAGGGGCTCGATGGAGAAGGTGTTACGGTCTCGGTATCTTTGAGGCGGACATCCAGTGCTTATAGCGACCAGTGAAGCGGTGGTCGAGCTCCTAAGGTGGCGAACAGGCCATGAAGGGCATTATAGTTCAGCTATGGCCCAAAGAGGCCATGCACAGGAGCTACTTGACTGGTGCGGCTGGCTGGTGGATCGTGTCCACAGGTTGAAGTCATCAAACACTCACTTTGCATTGAGGGTGCCGTCGGGCCTTGCCGTGCTAAAGTGCTTTGGGGCAGGATGGATCTTTGAGAAGCTTGTGACAGACGGCGCCACCGCCCGAACAAGAAGTATCGCTTTTTAGAAGTATTATAAGGGTGTCATGAAGGGTGGCCGCATTATTGCGGTGAGTGCTCAAATATGTAATATTTGAGTAGACTAGCATTTGTTATCTGTCTTGAAAACTTTGTTCATATCGCTAAGCAATGCTTGTTAATTTAAAATATTACATACATGCGGCCGTTTATCAAATCGAGAGATGGCAAGTCGTTAAACTTCAGCCCCCATGCCACAGTCTTTGGGGTGTTGGGATAAACATGAGCACTCTTGTTCCCATTTTGGGTCCATCTAGAGGCGCTCAACACAATGAGCAGAGCAACCAGACTTATAATGCTTGAACACTCTCCTTAGCCATAGAATTCTATAATTTTAAATTTCGGCAAAACCCTAGTGTTGGAAGGCGAATTGAGGCGCTATCACGCTGGGCGGACAAAGCGGTTCCTCGCTCTAAGCGGCATAAGTCTTTAGGGACTCGAAAAACCTCTCGAACAGCGACCGGCTCTCGCCCCATCATGATGTCGAGTTTAGCTTTCTCCTTTGAGGTGCTCGCCAGCTCAAGCTGAGGCACAATCATAGTGGTTCTCCCGGTGCTACCTTAGCGATATAGCAGGCGTAAGGTACCAAAACATGGGGCAGGCAAACCCAACTATTGACCCAAGACATGATTGAACCGATGCATATAATGCTATAAGTTAAGGTGCCGCACTTGTGAAAGTGTTGGACTTATCACACCATAATGTGGGGAACTTAAGCCCCTGGTGTATTTAGCCGTACCAAAGTGTACGGATGCGACATGTCATAAATGAACATAAGTATAAGAAAGGAATGCAATTATAGGCAAAAAGCGATGCATTGTTTATTCAAAAAATACTGCCATGAATGCAGAACGATACAGATAGTGTGATAAGCAATGGGTGGAACTATTTAGAATGCCCCCCTCCAGGGGTAGGCTGAGGAATGGTGTATAAAACAGGTATAATGCTCGGAATGGAGACCACCTGGATACTCGTCGTTGCCTTTCTTCTTCCCTGGCTATTGTATCGTGTGTCCGGTGGGTCTACTGCCGGACAGGGCCTCTAGTAAATGGAGTCCTGAGGATAAGAGAAAAAAGGAAAGAAAAAGGATGACACACTTGGGAGCCCTGGTGTGGTTGAGCAGCTCTGGGCCTGCCGTGGTTGTGCCCTCCCTATGCCCATGGTATCTCGGGCGTAATGATGTCGCATAAAATCTTGGTCTTGTAATTTTGCGAGGGCTGGGGTTGGGGCCGCATTACTCGCATGCTCGGAGCGTGCGGGTGGTCTTGTTGTAGGTTACTCGGGCGCTTAGCGATGTCCGGCAGCTTAACGGCGAACTCGAAATTGCCTTAAAAGCTGCTGCACTTACGCGCGAGAGCATTGTGTGCTCCTCCGTTCGGAGGAGCATTGATGTTCCGTTGACCGTGATGACTCCTCGAGGGCTGGCATCTTGAGCTTGAGGTATCGTAGTGCGGCACGCATTGAATTTTACAAGCAGCGGTTCGTCCGGCGGTCGCGTGATAGCGGCTGCGAGCAGAACTATGTCGAAGATTAACTCCTCGCTGCGGAAGTTATCAGGGATCGAAGACCACTTCGATTATGGCGAGCTAGTACAATTGGCCTCTACACCTGGTATGACGCCTTTGAAGGTCGTCTTTGTGGGTTTAATCCTTGAGGGGTCTATGCCCATCTTGCGCACTGTATCCTGATAGAGCAGGTTCAAGCTGCTGCCGCCGTCCATTAGGACTCTGGTGAGGTGAAATCCATCGACGATTGGGTCTAGAACCGATGCGGCGAACCCACCATGGCGGATGCTGGTGGGGTTGTCCCTTCGATCAAAAGTGATTGGGCAGGAGGACCATGGGTTGAACTTTGGGGCGACTGGCTCCATCGCGTATACGTCCCTGAGTGCAGGCTTTCACTCCCTTTTGGGTATGTGGGTTGCGTATATCATGTTCACCGTCCGCACTTGTGGGGGGAAACCCTTCTGCCCCCTATTGTTCGGTGGCCGGGTCTCTTCCTCGTCATCGCTATGCAGCCCCTTGTCATTGTTTTCGGCAATTAACTTGCCTGCCTGCTTGAATACCCAACAATCCCGGTTGGTGTGATTAGCTGGCTTTTGAAGTGCCGTGTATCGCTTGCAGCGGTCGAGTATTCGGTTCAAAGCTGGGCGGACCGGAGTAGTTCTTTTGAATGGCTTTTCGTGACGGGTTTGGAGCCTCTGAATCCGGCATTGACCGCCGTATCCTCGATATTATCGCCGTTAATCGGCGTTTGTGCTGTTACAGCGTGACCTGCCATTGCGGTCCTTGGTATCTGGACTGCCGAATTTTTGTTGAGGTTGTTGTGCGGGCTAGCCAGCTGTCCTCTCCAGCGAAGCGGGTCATGAGTGATGTGAGGGCTGCCATGGATTTGGCTTTTCTGTCCGGTGCGGGCAAGCCACTCGTCTCGGATGTTATGTTTGAAGGCTGCAAGGGCCTCCGCATCCGGACGATCGGCGATTTGATTTTTCTTGGTTAGGAACCATGTCGAGAATTGTCGGCGATTCATCTGGCTGCTGAATTATGTGGCTTAGGTCATCAGCGTCTGGTGGTCGCACATATGTGCCACAGAAGTTATCAAGGAATCGGCTTCGAGGTCCTCCCAACACCAGTTGATTCTGGCGGCAAGCTGTTAAGCCAATGCGAGCTGGTCCTTTAAGCTTGAGTGGGAGGTATTTGATGGCGTGAAGATCATCACCGCGGGCCATGTGGATATGAAGGAGATAGTGTTCGATCCAAACCGCGGGGTGTGTTGTGCCATTGTAGGATTCAATGTTAGCGATTTGAACCCTTACGGGAATTGATGATCCATTACTTCATCATGAAGCATAGTGGGTGTCTGGCGCCTCTGTATTGGGCTATATCATGGCGTAGCTCAAAGCGAGCTTTGTCTCTGATGTTAAGCCCAGCGGACTTGCTGTATCGGTCGCGACGGTTGTCATCGCGTGTCGTGGGGCGCCCACGATCCGTGGATCGATCTTGATTGTCTTGCCTTATCCTCCAATATGTCTCACAAGTCCGACACATTCCCCTGTGGCTTTGAAATTTTCGAGCGGTACTGGGGTACGGCTTTAGTGGAGGGCCTAGAGGCCTCTCTGTCGTGGCCACGAGGTGGCCGGTCGGCCGTATTGTGCGCTAGTGATGTAGGTTTATATGCTTCCTCCTTCAATCGGGGCAGTAGCTTGCGTTTGGGGTAGCTTTTGGAGGGGCGTTCGAGTTCATACTCTTCGGCCGCAAGGACTTCGGTCCATCTGTCGGCTAGCAGATCTTGATCAGCTCTAAGATGTTCTGCTTTTCTTGAGGCTGCTTGCCGTGGCCATAAGCCTGCGTTTAAGCGCTCTTGTTGACGGGATCCTCGAGGCACGATGAATTAAGTGCGTCGTCGAGGCTTGCCTCGTCTCGGAGGAGGTATGTAATTATCGTCCTCTACCTCTTTGTCTGCCGCTCTCTCGTGAGGCTGGCTTCTCCAAATCCTCTGTGCTGAATCTTCTTTGGAGGGTTGTCTTGACCTTGTCCGGGGTGTTATTGTCTCGGTGCGGAATCTCCATTCTTCTTTGTGGCAGGATTTAGGCGGTGCCCTTCTTGCTTGGCGCTTAGGCTGTTTCTTGGAGGGTCTTCCTCCTTTGTTGCCTCGCCATTCCCATCCTTTGGGATGTCCACCATGTATATGTCGTATGTGAGGAGGCTTTCCGGTGCCCGTGGCGCTGGTTCTTAATCGTCTCCGGCATCGTCGTCCATACCGTCGATGTCTTGGTCGTAGTCTAGCATGTCGGTTAGATAAATCGGCAGTGGCTACAAAGTGGGTGGTGGGTGGGCTTTGAATTTCTTCGTCTTCCGCATCCCAACCGTCTGGCGTAATCCGGCAGGGCTCTCGATAACGAGAGATACTTTAGCGAATTCAGGATGTCGCCAAAAAGCGAGTCTTGAAAGATGTCATAGCAGTGAACTCCATGATCGGCGCCAATCGGATTTGATTGGTAAGAGGCGGGTGGTTGAGTCCGGCAAGAATCCGGCACCTCGAGTCCACGAGCTTCACAAGGGACAGGGTCGGTATTGGCTCCATCGCCGTAGAGTAGCAGCCCGGCGGTGTCTAGCCACCATCCTCGTCGGCGCTGATCGGCTCGAGTTAAGGGTCGGGCGGACTCTTGTCTTGACCTCGAGGCCTTTGTCCGGCAGCGAGCTAGATCATGCCCATCGTGGCGGTCTGGTAGCGCGCGGCTATGGCTCGAATCCGTCGAAGATCAAGTCTCCGCGGATGTCGCCCGTGAAGTTCAAACTTCCAAATCTGACCTGATGGCCAGGGGCGTAGCTTTCAATCTGCTCCAGATGGCCAAGCGAATTGGCCCTCAATGCAAAGCCGCCAAATCTGAAGATCATGCGGGGAGAAAAGTCTCACCACTGGACGCGTCGTTGTTGATGATCGAAGGAGCCATCGGGCCTATATCGCGACGACAGGAGGAACTCTCAATGAAAGCACCAATGTCGATTGTCAAAACCGGCGGATCTCGGGTAGGGGTCCCGAGCTGTGCGTCTAGGCGGATGGTAACAGGAGACAAGGGACACGATGTTTTACCCAGGTTGGGCCCTCTCGATGGAGGTAAAACCCTACTCTGCTTGATTGATATTGATGATATGGGTAGTACAAGAGTAGATCTACCACGAGATCAAGGAGGCTAAACCTAGAAGCTAGCCTATGGTATGATTATTGTTCATCCTATGGACTAAAACCCTTGGTTTGTATAGACACGGAGAGGGCTAGGGTTACCGAGTCGGTTACAATGGTAGGAGATCTACATATCCGTATTGCCAAGCTTGCCTTCACGCCAAGGAAAGTCCGATCCGGACACGGGGCGAAGTCTTCAATCTTGTATCTTCATAGTCTTGGAGTCCGGCCAATGATGATAGTTGGCTATCCGGACACCCCTAGTCGAGGACTCCCTCCTTGACCGTTTCACGCGAGAAGTGCCGCTGGCAAGGAGTATAGGTTTTGAACCGTTTGGTGTAATCTTGGTAGTTTGCAAAACTACTCAATTATTACACTCGTTTCCTAAGAAATTGTGGTAAAAGCGTTACTCCACAGCCCACTTCCACCGCTTGGCGCGCGTATGGAAGCGACGGTCAACCCTTATATAGGAGTGCTAGCACAAAAGATGCATGCATGACCACTAAAATTTCCATATTAAAGCGCCCGCTCCGTGAAGTATGGCGTATGTTGTTACCTTCGGCGGCCCATAGCTGCAGGCGGCAATGACGAAGAAGAGGCGGGAGGAATGAATGCAACTACTGTTTGGGTTAGCCTTCGGCTTAAATAAATCTTGCAGCATCCGTGTACCCGCGGGTGCACAAATTGTAACATGTGTCTGCTTAAGTGGGCGTCACGTAACTAGTGTGTGTGTGAGAGAGATTCTGAGAGACAGAGTGCGTGTGTGCGACTCTACTCTTCGGACATGTACTCAACCTTTTGCATCGGGATATAAGTATAATGGTATTTACTTTAGCTAGTGATTTTTACGTGGCCATGTTAACGTGGTTGTGTCAGAAAAATGTCACTTCCTGCTCGTGATTTGCGTTATATAATTACAAGCAAGATTCTCGTGCATTGCACGGAACATCAATATGCATTTTTTTACAAAACACCTGTTGTGATTGACCCATGCAGGAGTAATCCCATGTGTAAAAACTAATGATATCTCGAGAATTTTATCGGGAAACTGGTATCTCGAGAATGTCATCGAAAAAATGAAAGATGAGAGATAAGGCGAGGAGGAGTGCAGCGTGGTGGTGGTGGTGGTGGAATGGGCGGAGGCATGGGGATGGGCGGCGCCGGTGGCTGGCAGCCACCATGCGTGCTAGATTGTTCGAGACTTATTCCTTTTTAATTGCTCAGCAATGAGGTTGCGGGAGATAATGATGTGGAGAGAGGTGCGGGTATCTTTTGTAAAATTATCATAGTTTGCTTTCTATCCGGCAGATATAGATCATACGATGCGTATTACAAGATGGCGAGGCACACCATCGCCGCCAACTTCGTTTTTTATAAAGTGCAGATGATAAGTTTGCTGACTACTAAAGTAAAGTGGAATTTGTCCAGGTTATGCAAGTTAATAAAGGTGATTGTTTATCATACGGGTAAGGTTGGATGAAGGGTGGTAGGAACAAATGCTCCGCCTAGAGCATGTGTGTGTGAGATGGAGTCTTAGTGTGTGTGTGTGTGGGGTGTGTGTGTGTGAGAGAGAGAGAGAGAGGAGAGAGAGAGAGAGATGGAGTCTTAGTTTGTGTGTGTGTGAGAGAGAGAGAGAGAGATGGAGTCTTAGTGTGTGTGGGGGGGTGCGTGCGTGCGTGTGTGTGTGTGTGTGTGTGTTTGTGTGTGTGTGTGTGAGAGAGAGAGAGATGGATTCTTAGTGTGTGTGTGTGTGTGGGGGGGTGCGTGCGTGTGTGTGTGTGTCACGGGGTCCTCTATGGCGGATGTAATTTAAGTGTGCGTGGCTTCATCATAGAGAGGTGATGTGTATGGCAGAGGCCACAAACGATGGGGTCGAGAGAAAATTCGTGAGAGGGAAGAGAAGGTGTGTGTTGCGTGAGAGGAGTCGACATCGAGAGAGCGTGTTAGTTCGAGAGACAGGAAGACTACTATATATCGATGGTGCATGCAGGCAGGAATTAAACAAAGGATGGTCTTATTGGTTTGGGGATATAGGGGAAGAGTGAGGCGGGGGTAGCTAGAAGGAGATTATTAAGTGTGAGTGTGTGTTTTACCCATCGGTGGAAGTTATGTGCACAAAGAGGAGAAACGACTCGATGTGGCATTAGGATTGAGGTATTTAACTACGTATGGAGACATAGAGACCTTGAATGTGCATGTGTGAGAGGTATACATGTATCGTGGGATGTGTGTGTGTGCAGCACATGATCGAGATAAAAGAAAGAAGACATAAGTCATAAGATCAGCGACATGGGAGAGCGGATCGGTATGACAATTTGCATGCATGTGAGAATGCGAGGGAAGAAGGCCCGACAATTGAGCATGTGTTTTGTCTTTAAGAGATAGTGGCGTGGGCTGGAGCATGCATCTAAAGCGGCGGAGGAGGGTGGTATAGCGATTGTGCAAAGAGATCAACCTATAAATGCATATGTATGGAGAGACATATATAGTGTGGGTGATAGGAAGCAAGACTCCGTGCGAGAAAGAAATATTGCGGAGAAACTACTGAGATAGATCTGAGAGATGGAGATGCTAGCTAGAGGACATCCGCTAGTTTGGGTGTTGGAGATGACCGTCGGGTGGTCCAAAGGGTGAAGTTATATATGTGTGTGATAGGGCACTTGAATGCATGTAGAGAGAAACATATGTAGTGTGCGTGATAGAAATCAAGAGTGAGGCGAGAAAGAAGGTTGATGGAGAAGCAGGATAAATAGAAAGATAAAGATGCTAGCTAGTGTGCATTAGAGATAGGAGTCGAGTGGATTAGAAGGCTGAGTTATGTGTGTGGGTGTGAGAGAGATAGAGAGGGTGCATGTGAGTCACATACAAACAAATATCGAGAGAAATGAGATCCAAAGAGGCGGAGTTTTGTGTCTGCGAGAGAAAGATATTTCTAGCAGAGTGATAGATAGAGAGACATATGAGGGCATAAGATATCTCTAGGGAGAGAGGGTGTGTGTGGCGACATACAAGAGAACAATGGAGAAATATGAGACCACAGGAGGCAGAGTTTGTGTTTGTGTGTGAGAAAGAGATATTGAAGAGGAAGAGTCGTGGGTTCTCATATCTAAGGGCGAAAGACATCTCTGTATGAGGGGTGTCTTGAGTGGCACACATGGGAATAGTAGAGAAATGAGACCCCAGGAGATAAAGTTTTATGTTTGTGTGAGAGAAAGAGATTCCACATGGAGAATCATAGTTAGAGACACATAGCGAGGGGCGAGATATACTTAGAGAGAGATAGAGTGATGAAGGTCGAGGAGAGAGAACCATCGGTGTGTTAGAAGATAAAAGATCATTGTTGACATCTGGTAGCACAAGAGTTGTTGGGGGCGTAGTAATTTCAAAAATTTCCTCGCACACGCAAGATCATGGTGATGCATAGCGAGAGGAAGAGTGTTGTCTCGTACCCTCGTGAACCGAAGCGGAAGCGTTGATGCAACGTAGAGGAAGTAGTCGTCGTCCTCCGGTCCAACCGATCCAAGCACCGTTACTCGGCACCTCCGAGATCTTGACAGCGTACAGCTCGATGGCGCACCCTCGATCTCAATCTAGTAGAGGCTCCGGGGAGTTCCGTCGGCCTGACGGCGTGGTGGCGATCTTGATGTTCTCTGTCGCGGGGCTTCGCCTAAACGCGGCTACAATATGACGAGGTGTAATATCGTGCGAGGGGCACCACTGCGGCTGAGAGCGATCTCAATGATCAACTTGTGTGTCCTAGGGTGCCCCCTACCCCGTATATAAAGGAGGGAGGGAGGAGGTGGCCGGCCTCAAGGCGCGCCATAGGGAGGAAACCTACTCCAAGTAGGTTTCCCTCTCTTTCCTTATCTTATTTGGAGGGAAGGAAGGAGTACTAGTATTAGGAAGTAGTACTAGTAGTAGGAAGGAAGAGAGGAAGGAGAAAGGGGGGGGCCCCCTCCCCAGTCGGATTAGGCTTGGGGGCGCCCCTCCTTGCTCCTTCTCTCTTCCTCCTACATGGGCCCAATAAGGCCCATATACCTCCCGGGGTTCGGTAACCTCCGGAGCTCCAAACTTCTCCGGAACCTTTCCGGTGTCCAAATATATCCGTCCAATATATCAATCTTTATGTCTCGACCATTTCTAGACTCCTCGTCATGTCGTGATCATATCAGGGACTCGAACAACCTTGGTACATCAAAATACATAAACTCATAATATAAGCATCATGAAACCTTAAGCGTCACGGACCCTACGGTTCGAGAACAATGTAGACATGACCGAGACATGTCTCGGTCAATAACCAATAAGCGGGACCTGGATGCCCATATTGGTTCGTACATATTCTCTGAAGATCTTTATCGGTCAAACCGCCTGACAACATCGTTGTTCCTTTGTCATCGGTATGTTACTTGCGAGATTGATCGTTGGTATCAATACCTAGTTCAATCTCGTTACCGGCAAGTCTCTTTACTCGTTTAAGTAATACATCATCTCACAACTAACTCATTAGTTGAAATGCTTTAGCAAGCTTAAGTGATGTGTATTACCGAGAGGGCGAGAGATACCTCTCAGGCATTCGGAGTGACAAATCTAATCTCGAAATCGCCAACTCAACAAGTACCGTTGGAGACACTAGTAGAACACCTTTATAATCACCCGATTCACGTTGTGACGTTTGGTAGCACACAAAGTGTTCCTCCGATAGCAGGAGTTGCATAATCTCATAGTCATAGGAACATGTATAAGTCATGAAGGAAACAATAGCAACATACTAAACGATCAAGTGCTAAGCTAACGAAATGGGTCAAGTCAATCAGATCATTCAACTAATGATGTGACCTTGTTAATCAAATAACAACTCCTTGTTCATGGTTAGGAAACATAACCATCTTTGATTAACAAGCTAGTCAAGTAGAGGCATACTAGTGACACTCTGTTTGTCTATATATTCACACATGTATTATGTTTCCGGTTAATACAACTAGTCGTCAACCCGTGCATCTGCACAGGTTAGCACTTTCCATATTAAATATGTCAAAGAGTTGTTATGAATTGAAAATTTGAACAGTAATATAAATACGCTGCTATGGATTATTATTATTTTGGGGACAAATATAATTCAAAACATTTTACATAGATCTTCCTTTCTTTCACGTACTGAAAAACCATACATCTTCCTTTCTGTCGCAGAAGCATGGTAGAATTTGCTCTTAGAACACTTCGTAGATTAGATTCTATATGTGCATGACATTTAAGAAAAAGTCCTCTCTTGGGAACAAATGGGGAGCCGAGAATTAACTATTTTCTCATGCCCTTTTTTGGGGAAATTCTCATTCCTTAAGAGCCATAGATTATTCAGATTTGATGTTGTTTTCTTAACCAATAAATTATTACAGAATTACTTTTATTATTAGCGATATGCAGGAACTTTGTAATAGATTATTTGGATTTAAGTTGTTTGTACCAAAACATTTTTAAAGAATTTGTTTTATGATTGTTCCTTATTTTTAATACTTACTATCCATTCTCGGAAATACAAATATCCCTCATATGAGATATTTGTAGTGAATGACACATCAAGATTTTGTATTATTACTGTAGTAATTAGGTGTTATTTTGAAGGTATTTTAATAGCTATAATTTTCTCTTACTTATAAGGCAAAATAGAGTCATGCATAGATTTAATATACGCATAAAATATGTATTGACAATCTGCACATGCGAAGAATCATGTGGATCCAAGTAATTCATGAATCGCATGCGTGGAAAAGTAGTATAGATGTCAGAACAGTAGTATTATATGCATGCATAATAATTATAATCAATGCTCGAGCTGCTTTAGCATCTAGGCTAAACTTGCAGGACACCACAATATTGCACCTGCCGACGTCGGATCCAGCCATAGCCCGGCGGCATTTAGGAGGAGCTCGTCGAGCCGGCCAGTACACGTCGTAGATTCATGAAATGAGTCGCTCCATCCAAAATGATTTATCTTGGTCGGGTAAACGCACTCTTCCACTTCCTGACCAATTAGTTAGTGAAGTAGATCGGCCTTTCCTTGTAGAAGAACGGCATGCTCCCATGTTTATATTGTTTATTAGGAGCAGCCAGCAAAGCAGTACAAATTTTGACTGTACTTGTGGAGATGCGGGATATATCTAAATTTTTCGAGATCACATCGATGTCCTTTGCTTTTCAATATCATAAACACATTGAATATCCGGAATGGTTACATTTATTTTTTGTAGGACACCCAATAATAGTTTTGCTCGTATGCACTATATGAGAAAAATGATATGATGAATTAATTATTGGGTACATTGGCCGGCTTC
The DNA here is from genome assembly GCA_021437245.1 of Aegilops speltoides. Classification (NCBI taxonomy): domain Eukaryota; kingdom Viridiplantae; phylum Streptophyta; class Magnoliopsida; order Poales; family Poaceae; genus Aegilops; species Aegilops speltoides. Next base: position 13,635 of record JAHHZJ010003602.1, read on the forward strand.
CCTCTGCTCTCTGCACCAACAAAACTTGCCAAGAAAACAAAATTATAATTTAAGTGGTCCAATGTTAATCAACCAACAGCTAATCTGATTTCCTATGTTCTTCATCTAGCTGTCAGTTTCGATCAACTCCACATCTATAGTTGACTCAAGTCATTCCTTGCGGCGCGTCTCATCTAGCTGTCAGTTTCGATCAACTCCACATCTATAGTTGACAAACTTCCACGTCGACCTTCTTTCAAGAAATATATATTGTATCTACAAAAATGAGAGATTTATTTTTTGAGCTAGCATATAGAAAAATATAGGTGTATGTTAGATTGAATTCTAGGATAAAAAGGAAAATATATTAGGAGAACCGAGCGCACTTGACTTGAAAGAGAAAAATCAGCGCCATCAGCCATAGAGAGCATGATTGAAAGGGGCAGGAGGCAGCAATCACGTATAGGAGTCCAGCTAGAGTTTAATCAGCAGAATATTTTATTCTTGGGCATGGCTTTTGCGGTGACTCTGCTGCATGGTGAAGTTTTCCCCTCTTTATGTTGGACTGGACTCTTTTTTTAAGGATTGGATTAGACTCTTTATGGTAAGAGACTTGCCTTTTCTTTCCAGAACACGGATGGATGCTTTATTTTTTTCTTTTGTTGCACTAACATTATACGTGTCATATGGCTTTTTTATGGCACATCCGGACCATCTATGTTACGTATGTTTTCCTTTAATCCCGAACATAAATTCTACAATCCAACGGTGTAATTAATGTTAATGATGTGGATTGATGAGAAGACTTGAAAGGTGCCTCCAATTAGTAAATATAAGATTCTAGCATGAATAATAAACATTTATCATGATATAAGGAAATAAATAATAACTTTATTATTGCCTGTAGGGCATATTTCCTTCAGTCTCTCACTTGCACTAGAGTCAATAATCTAGATCACATCACCATGTGATTCACATCGATAGTTCACATCATCATGTGATTAACACCCATAGTTCACATCACCATGTGACCAACATCCAAAGGGTTTACTAGATTGATAATCTAGTTCACATCGCTATGTGATTAACACCCAAAAGTACTTAGGTGTGATCATGTTTTGCTTGTGAGAGAATCTTAGTCAGCGGGTCTTTCACATTCAGATCCGTTATGTATTTTGCAATTTTTTATGTCTACAATGCTCTGCGGAGCTACTCTAGCTAATTGCTCCCACTTTCAATATGTATCTAGATCAAGACTTAGAGTCATCGGATCGGTGTCAAAACTTGCATCGGCGTAACCCTTCTGACGAACCTTTTGTCACTTCCATAATCGAGAAACATATCCTTATTTCACTAAGGATAATTTTGACCGCTGTCTAGTGATCTACTCCTAGATCACTATTGTACTCCTTGCCAAACTTCGGTGCAGGGTATACAATAGATCTGGTACCAGACATGGCATACTTTATAGAACCTATGGCCAAGGCATAGGGAATGACTTTCATTCTCTTTTTATCTTCTGCCGTGGTCGGGTTTTGAGTCTTACTCAATTTCACACCTTGTAACATAGGCAAGAACTCTTTCTTTGACTGTTCCATTTTGAACTACTTCAAAATCTTGTCAAGGTATGTACTCATTGAAAATCTTATCAAGCGTCTTGATCTATCTCAATAGATCTTGATGCTCAATATGTAAGTAGCTTTACCGAGGTCTTTATTTTAAAGAACTCCTTCCAAACACTCCTTTATGCTTTGCAGAATAATTCTACATTATTTCCGATCAACAATATGTCATTCACATATACTTATCAGAAATGTTGTAGTGCTCCCACTCACTTTCTAGTAAATACAGGCTTCACTACAAGTCCGTATAAACTATATGCTTTGATCAACTTATCAAAGCGTATATTCTAACTCGAGATGCTTGCACGGTCCATAGATGGATCATTGGAGCTTGCGTATTTTGTCGGCACCTTTAGGATTGACAAAACCTTGAGTTGCATCATATACAACTCTTCTTTAAATCCATTAAGGAATGTAGTTTTGTTTATCCATTTGCCAGATTTCATAAAAATGCGGCAATTGCTAACATGATTTGGACAGATTTAAGCATCGCTACGAGTGATAAAATTTCATCGTAGTCAACACCTTGAACTTTGTCAAAAACCTTTTTCGACAAGTCGAGCTTTGTAGATAGTAACACTACTATCAACGTCCGTCTTCCTCTTGAAGATCCATTTATTTTCTATGGCTTGCCGATCATCGGGCAACTCCACCAAAGTCCACACTTTGTTCTCATACATGGATCTCATCTCAGATTTCATGGCCTCAAGCCATTTCGTGGAATCTGGGCTCATCATCGCTTCCTCATAGTTCGTAGGTTCATCATGGTCTAGTTACATGACTTCCAGAACAGGATTACCGTACCACTCTGGTGCTGATCTCACTCTAGTTTACTTACGAGATTCGGTAGCAACTTGATCTGAAGTTTCATGATCATTATCATTAACTTCCTCACTAATTGGTGTAGGAATCACTGGAACTGATTTCTGTGATGAACTACTTTCCAATAAGGGAGATGGTACAATTACCTTATCAAGCTCTACTTTCCTCCCCTCACTTCTTTGAGAAAACTCCTTCTCTAGAAAGGATCCATTTTAACACGAATGTTTTGCCTTCGGATCTGTGATAGAAGGATTACCCAATAGTTTCCTTTGGGTATTCTATGAAAGCGCACTTCTCCGATTTGGGTTCGAGCTTATCGAGGTTGAAAAACTTTTCATATAAGCATCGCAACTCCAAACTTTAAGAAAGCGATAACTTGGGTTTCTTGCTAAACCACAGTTCATATGTTGTCGTCTCAGCAGTTTAGATGGTGCCCTTTTAATGTGATGCAGCTGTCTCTAATGCATAACCCCAAAATAATATTGGTAAATCAGTAAGAGACATCATAGATCGCGCCATATCCAATAAAGTCTTGATTCTGACGTTCGGACACACCATAACGTTGTGGTGTTCGGTGGCGTGTTGTGAAACTCTTCCACATTGTTTTATATGAAGACCAAACTCATAACTCAAATATTTGTCTCTGCGATCAAATCGCGAAACTTTATTTTCTTGTTACGATGATTTTCCACTTCACTCTGAAATTCTTTGAACCTTTCAACTATTTCAGACTTATGTTTCATCAAGTAGATATACCCATATCTGCTCAAATCATCTTGTGAAGGTCGAAAATAATGATACTTACTCTGAGCCTTCATACTCATTGGTGCGCATACATCGGTATGTATTATTTCCAACAAGTCAGCAGCTCGTTCCATTGTTCGAAGAGCGGAGTTTTAGTCATCTTGCCCAAAAGGCACGGTTCACAAGCATCAAATGATTCATAACCAAGTGATTCGAAAATCCATCTTTATGGAGTTTCTTCATCGCTTTACACCGATATGACCCAAGCGGCGGTGCCACAAATAAGTTGCACTATCATTATTAACTTTGCATCTTTTGGCATCAATATTATGAATATGTGTATCACTATGATCGAGATCCAATAAACTATTTTCATTGGGTGTATGACCATTGAAGGTTTTATTCATGTAAGCAGAACAACAATTATTCTCGACTTTAAATGAATAATCGTATTGCAATAAACATGATCAAATCATATTCATGCTCAGCATAAGCGTAAATAACATTTATTTAGGTTTAACACTAAACCGAAAGTATAGGGAGTGTGCGATGATGATCATATCAATCTTGGAACTACTTCCAACACTTATCGTCACTTTCCTTCAACTAGTCTCTGTTTGATACGTAACTCTGTTTGAGTTACTAATCTTAGCAACCGAACATGTATCAAATACTCAGGGGCTACTATAAACACTAGTAAGGCACACATCAATAATCTGTATATCAAATATACCCTTGTTCACTTTGCCATCCTTCTTATCCACCAAATATTCAGGGCATTTCCGCTTCCAGTGACCATTTCCTTTGCAGTGTAAACACTCAGTTTCAGGCTATGGTCCAGCTTTGGGCTTCTTTGTAGGAGTGACAACTTGCTTTTCTTTCCACTTGAAGTTCCCTTTCTTTCCCTTTGCCCTTCTCTTGAAACTAGTGGTCTTGTCAATCAACACTTGATGCTCTTTCTTGATTTCTACCTTCGTCGATTTCAACATCACGAAGAGCTCGGGAATCGTTTTCGTCATCCCTTGCATACTATAGTTCATCACGAAGTTCTAGTAACTTAGTGATGGTGACTAGAAAATTCATCAATCACTATCTTATCGGAAGATTAACTCCCACTTGATTCAGCGATTGAAGTACCCAGACGATCGAGCACATGCTCACTAGTTGAGCGATTCTCCTCCATCTTTTAGCTATAGAACTTGTTAGAGACTTCATATCTCTCAACTCGGGTATTTCTTGGAAATATTAACTTCAATCTCTGGAACATCTCATATGGTCCATGCGTTCAAAACGTCTTTGAAGTCCCGATTCTAAGCCGTTAAGCATGGTGCACTAAACTATCAAGTAGTCATCATATTGAGCTAATAGCGTTCATAATGTCTACATCTGCTCTTGCAATAGGTGCATCACCTAGCGGTGCATCAAGGACATAATTCTTACGTGCAGCAATGAGGATTAACCTCGGATCACGGATCAAATCCGCAACATTGCTACTAACATTTTTCAACACTGTTTTCTCTAGGAACATATCAAAACAAACATATGAAAGCAACAACACGAGCTATTGATCTACAACATAATTTGCAAAATACTACCAGCACTACTGGAATCAGCTAGTTTGCCATCGCCGCTCTTTGCCGTCCGCTTGCGAACGGCAAAAACTCTTGCCATCAGCCGACCAAAAGCGAGCGGCAAAATCTTGGCTGATAGCAAAGACTAAATTGCCATCAGCCGGTTCTTTGCCGTCCGCTAAGCGGCGGCAAAGATTCTTTACCATCGGCTAGCGGGCGGCAAGAGGAGAACCCCAGACGAGCTGCAAAAAAAAACCTAACGGCCCCCTCTTTGCCGTCCGCTAGCGAGACGGCAAAAAAACAAGCGGGCGGCAAAGTTTGGCGGGCGGCAAAGAAGGCCCCGTAGCGTTAACGCGCGCCCCCCCCCTCTCTCTATCTCTTTCATCACCGCCGCCCGTCGCACCAACCCCCGCCGCCCAGCGCCCCGCCGTCGCCCGCCACCCACCGCTGCCCAGCGCTACCCGCCTCGTCGGCCCCGCCCGTCTCGGCGCCCGCCCGCCCCCAGCGACCAGCCCCCAGCCCCGCCCGGGTGCCGTCGCTCCACCGCCGCCGCCCGTCGCCCCGCCGCGCCCAACCCCAGCGCCCGGCCCCAGCGCCCGCATACAGGACGGCCTGCCGCCGAGCCGCCCGCCCCCTCCTCCACCGCCACCTCCTCCACCGGCCGGTGAGCTCTACCTCTCCTTTTTTCTGTTTAGATTTATGTTTAGGTTTATGTTTAGTTTAGATTTAGTTTTAGTTTTAGGTTTAGGTTTAGTTTTAGTTTAGTTTTAGGTATAGATTTAGTTTTTCCTTTTTTCTTCTGTTTTTTAGTTCTAGGTTTATGCTTAGATTAGATTTAGGTTTAGTTTTAGGTTTAGTTCAGTTTTAGGAAAGAAAAAGAAGAAGAAAAAAAAAAAGGAGAGGAGAGAAGAAGAAGAGGAAAAGGAAAGGAAGAAGAAGGAGGAGGAGAAGAAAAGAAGAAAAGAAGAAGAAGAAAAGAAGAGGAGGAGAAGAAGAAGAGGAAAAGGAAAGGAAGAAGAAGAGGAGGAGGAGAAGAAAAAAGAAGAATTGAGGAAGAAGAAGAAGAAAAAAAGCAGGAGAGGAGGAGAAGAAGAAGAAGGAAAAAAGGAAGAAAAGGAAGAAAAGGAAGAAGAGGAAGAAGAAGAAAAGGAAAAAGACCCGACCCGGCACCCGACCGACACACCCGACCCGAGACCCGACCCGACACCCCGACCCGACACCCGGCCCGACACCCGACCCGACCCGACACCCCGACCCCCGAGGCTGACCCGACCTCCGACCCAGGCTGACCCGACACCACGACACCGACCGGCACCCGACCCGAAACAACACCCGACACCGACCACGGCACTACCCGACATCGACCGACACCCCGACCCCAGACCCGAAGCAGCACCCGACCCTACACCATCAAGGCAGCTCCAACTTATTTGATCTGGTGGGCTGGGTATGTGGTTTGCTTCATGATTCATGCAATTCATTCATCATGCTAGCTTTAACCCTTTAATTACTAATTTACTTTGTTTCTCTCTTTCGAGGCACGCTACCATAAGGAGGATAATGTGCGGAGGTGTACGACACTGTATGCCATGGCCCACAAAGGCCCTTACAAGAAAGTCAAGGCATTCTCTCCGTCGACCTCGATGATCCAAGAACTTCACCAACATCTCATCCACGAGAAGCTCGTGCAATATAGAGATCAAGGGAAGGCGAGGAAAGGGAAGGACTTCAACGAGCAAGGGTCCCATTGATCTGAGCTGCTGATGATATCTGGTAAAGGGAGGTACCATGGCGCCTCCGCCATGGGAGATGGACTTATCCGTTGTCCTATGACTCTCCGGAGATCAAAGCGCGCCCGATCGAGCTCCGCTCTGAGATAAGGCCTCGTGAGCAGCCGGTCAACTTGCCATCAAGGTTGTTATACTTACTCAGCTATCTTTCTCCATTGCATTGTGTGCGCTTCCATCAATGATTACAAATGGTCATGTGAGTGGTGTTGCAGGCTGCTATTGAGTGAGAGAGATAGAGCGGAGAAACTTGGCGGGAGGCGGAGAGGCGGGAGTTGGAGGAGAAGGCGACAAAGATGTTGGAGGAGGAGAGGCGCGGAATGACATGCGAGCAAGGGCCATGTCACGAGCTCCTTGTGGTAAGTTCATTCTGCAGATTACTTGCTAGTCTTAACATTTGAGTCTCATTACTAACTAGTATGACTCTGTTGTGAAAACCAAATGTGCGATCTGTGTGCGAGAAGTCGGTCGAGACCGCTCCGCGATGCCGTGATTGCTCACAGGAGCACGGTGAGTTTAATTTGAATGCACATTACTTGCTAGTCTTAACATTTGCGTGTCATAATGCTAATGAGACATTGGAAATGATCTTTGGTGCAACTTAACTCGAAGCATCGCACAATCCTTCTCCGACTACGGCGTGAGCCAGCCCGCTCATTCTCCGACTCTGCGTGCGACCCAGCCCGCTCCTACACCTCCGTGATCACGGTAAGTTTCTCTAGTGTTTTGCTTAACAAATGCATAAAGACCTAGACTTAGCTTTATTTCCTCCAATATGCTTACCATAATGACCTAGAGTTAGCTTCTTTTCCTCCAAAATGACTCATTTCACCATGGTTAGCTCCAAAATGACCCATTTCACCTAGGTTAGCTCCAAAATGACCCATTTCACCTAAGTTAGCTCAAAAACAATCCATTTTACCTTAGTTAGCTCAAAAGCGTGGCATTTCACCTTAGTTAGCTCATAAGCGACCCATTTCAACTAAGTTAGCTCCAAAATGATCAATTTCACCTAGGTTAGCTCATAAGCGACCCATTTCACCTAGGTTACCTCATAAGCGACCAATTTCACCTAGGTTAGCTCATAAATGACCCATTTCACCTAGGTTAGCTCATAAACAACCTATTTCACCTAGGTTAGCTCATAAGCGACCAATTTCACCTAGGTTTGCTCATAAGCGACTCATTTCACCTAACTTAGCTCATAAGCGACCCATTTCACCTAGGTTTGCTCATAAGCGACTCATTTCACCTAACTTAGCTCATAAGCGACCCATTTCACCTAGGTTTGCTCATAAACAACTCATTTCACCTAGGTTTGCTCATAAGCGACCCATTTCACCTAGGTTTGCTCATAAGCGACCCATTTCACCTAACTTAGCTCCAAAATGATCCATTTCACCTAGGATAGCTCATAAACTACCCATTTCACCTAGGTTAGCTCATAAGCGATACATTTCACCTAAGTTAGCTAATATATGGCATATACTTCTTCTTCTAGTCTTCTTCTTCTATTCTTTTCTTCTAGTCTAATTCTTCTTCTAGTCTTCTTTTCTAACTTTCTTATTTGTCATTTTGCGGGTTTCATTCACTTCACGGAAGCTTGACTTCCTATGATGGATTGCTTGCTTTTTCCTATTTTTCCTTTGATGCACTTCTTGTATTACGCTTTCGCTTGCTATGATGAAACTTTGCATATTGTAATATGTATGGATCGATGGAACTATGTGCAACCTACTATGTATGTATGGATGGATATATATGTCTTTGGATATTTATTATGTTGGATATATATGTCTTTGGATACTTATGTGATTGATATATATGTCTTTGTGAATTTTTGTTGTGATAATTGTTGGATATAAGAAAAGCAGAACAAAAAAAGCGGTCTGAGCTCTTTACCGTCCATGGCGGACGGCAAAGACCCCTTACCGTCGGTGGCGGGCGGCAAAGGAGGCACGTGGCGCCCACATGGTTCTGGGATGAACCATTTGGTCAATTTGCCTACAGCGGCGGACGGCAAAAAAAAGCGGCGGCAAAAGAAAAGCGAATGACAAAAGAAAAGTGGCAAAAAAAAGAAAAGCGAGTGGCGTATTGTTGGCGTCACTGGCGGATGACAAAAGGCCCTAAATTTGCCGTCCGTGGCGGACAACAAAAACGCCGTTAACCGCCCTAACGAATGTATTGGCGGACGTGCAACATTTGCCATCCCCCCTCTTTGCCGTTCGCCGCTGTAGGCAAAGGGCTCTTTGCCGTCCGCCGTTCGTAGCAGACGGCAAAGGACCTGTTTACCGTCCCTGGCTTTGCCGTCACTGTTTGCCGTCCGCGGCGGACGGCAAAGTGGTTTGCCGTCAGCCATCCATGCCTTTGCCGTCCGCCATGGCAGACGGCAAAGTACTGGATTCCTGTAGTGCAGGACTAAGTTCATGATAAATTTAAGTTCAATTAATCATATTACTTAAGAACTCCCACTTAGACAGACATCTCTCTAGTCATCTAAGTGATTACGTGATCCAAATCAACTAAACCATGACCGATCATCACGTGAGATGGAGTAGTTTTCAATGGTGAACATCACTATGTTGATCATATCTACTATATGATTCACGCTCGACCTTTCGATCTCCGTGTTCGAGGCCATATCTCGCATATGCTAGGCTCGTCAAGTATAAACTGAGTATTCGGCGTGTGCAAAACTGGCTTGCACCGTTGTAGATGGACGTAGAGCTTATCACACCGATCATCACGTGGTGTCTCGGCACGACGAACTTTGCAGCGGTGCATACTCGGGAGAACACTTCTTGATAATTTTAGTGAGAGATCATCTTAAAATGCTACCGTCAATCAAAGCAAGAATAAGATGTATAATAGATAAACATCATATGCAATCAAAATATGTGACATGATATGGCCATGATCATCTTCGCCTTTGATCTCCATCTCCAATGTCTTGTCATGATATCTATAAATCACCGGCACGCACCATGATCTTCATCATCTTGATCTATATCAATGTGTCATCACATGGTTGTCTCACCAACATTGCTCTTGCAACTATTGCTATCGTATAGCGATAAAGTAAAAGCAATTATTTGGCACTTGCATCTTATGCAACAAAGAGACATCCATAGGGCTTACGCCGATTGCCGATAACTTCAACAAAACATGATCATCTCATACAACAACTTATATCTTATCACGTCTTCACCATATCACATCACAACATGCCCTGCAAAAACAAGTTAGACTTCCTCTACTTTGTTGTCGCAAATTTTATGTGGCTGCTACGGGCTGAGCAAGAACCGTCCTTACCTCGCATCAAAAACCACAGCGATAGTTCGTCAAGTTGGTGCTGTTTTAACCTTCCATAAGGACGGGCGTAGCCTTTTCAGTTCAACTAAAGTTGGAGAAAGCAGACACCCGCTAGTCACGTGTGCAAAGCACAGCGGTAAAACCAGTCTCGCGTAAGCGTCTGGCGTAATGTCGGTGCGGGCGCTTCATCCAACAATACCGCCCGAACCAAAGTATGACATCTTTGGTAAGCGGTATGACTTATATAAGCCCACAACTCACTTGTGTTCTACTCGTGCATATAACATCAAACCATAAAACCTAGGCTCGGATGCCCTTTGTTGGGGAATGTAGTAATTTCAAAAATTTCCCTCGCTACGCAAGATCATGGTGATGCATAGCAGCGAGAGGAAGAGTGTTGTCTCGTACCCTCGTGAGACCGAAGCGGAAGCGTTGGCGCAATGTAGAGGAAGTAGTCGTCGTCCTCCTGTCCAACCGATCCAAGCACCGTTACTCCGGCACCTCCGAGTTCTTGACAGCGTACAGCTCGATGGCGCACCCTCGATCTCAATCCGATAGAGGCTCAGGGGAGTTCGTCGACCTGACGGCGTGGTGGCGATCTTGATGTTCTCTGTCGCGGGGCTTCGCCTAAGCACCGCTACAATATGACCGAGGTGTAATATCGTGGAGGGCACCGCACCACAGCTAAGGCGATCTCAATGATCAACTTGTGTGTCTAGGGTGCCCCCTACCCCGTATATAAGGAGGGAGGGAGGAGGTGGCCGGCCTCGGTAGCGCCATAGGGAGGAAACCTACTCCAAGTAGGTTTCCCTCTCTTCCTTATCTTATTTGGAGGGAAGGAAGGAGTACTAGTATTAGGAAGTAGTACTAGTAGTAGGAAGGAAGAGAGGGGAAGGAGAAAGGAAGGCGGCCCCCTCCCAATTCGGATTGGGCTTTGGGCGCCCCCTCCTGCTCCTTCTCTCTTCCTCCTACATGGGCCCAATAAGGCCCATATACCTCCCGGGGTTCGGTAACCTCCGGAGCTCCAAACTTCTCGGAACCTTTCCGGTCTCCAAATATATCCGTCCAATATATCAATCTTTATGTCTCGACCATTTGAGACTCCTCGTCATGTCGTGATCATATCAGGGACTCGAACAACCTTGGTACATCAAAATACATAAACTCATAATATAAGCATCGTCATGAAACCTTAGGCGTGCGGACCCTACGGTTCGAGAACAATGTGAACATGACCGAGACATGTCTCCGGTCAATAACCAATAGCGGGACACGGATGCCCATATTGGTTCCTACATATTCTCTGAAGATCTTTATCGGTCAAACCGCCTGACAACATACGTTGTTCCCTTTGTCATCGGTATGTTACTTGCCGAGATTCGATTAGTGGTATCAATACCTAGTTCAATCTCGTTACGGCAAGTCTCTTTACTCGTTCCATAATACATCATCTCACAACTAACTCATTAGTTGAAATGCTTGCAAGGCTTAAGTGATGTGTATTACCGAGAGGGCCAGAGATACCTCTCCGACATTGGAGTGACAAATCCTAATCTCGAAATCGCCAACTCAACAAGTACCTTCGGAGACACTGTAGAGCACCTTTATAATCACCCGATTCGTTGTGACGTTTGGTAGCACACAAAGTGTTCCTCCGGTAGCAGGAGTTGCATAATCTCATAGTCATAGGAACATGTATAAGTCATGAAGGAAACAATAGCAACATACTAAACGATCAAGTGCTAAGCTAATGAAATGGGTCAAGTCAATCAGATCATTCAACTAATGATGTGACCTTGTTAATCAAATAACAACTCCTTGTTCATGGTTAGGAAACATAACCATCTTTGATTAACAAGCTAGTCAAGTAGAGGCATACTAGTGACACTCTGTTTGTCTATATATTCACACATGTATTATGTTTCCGGTTAATACAATTCTAGCATGAATAATAAACATTTATCATGATATAAGAAATAAATAATAACTTTATTATTGCCTCTAGGGCATATTTCCTTCAAGAGATACTTGAGAGGCGATGAAGGCGTATAGGTCGGAGAGATAGTCCTATATAAGCATGAGTGATAGCTATATGAGGCGAATATACGGATTAAAGGGATTCAAATATTTAAGCTGGAGATCACGACATCGATAATATCATAATGCAAATTGGTGTATCAAACATGCATATTCATTTGAATTTGGGCACACGTGTAATTTTATATAGTTTATCAATATTGGTGATCCATAGATTCATTAATTACAACCAATGCATGGTTTATATGCAATTAATGTCTAAACGGGATTACACTATATATTGCGTCTGTGAAACACATTATACATGTTTGAGAAGTAAAAAAACCCGCATGAAATACACATTAATTGGAGACAGTTAGCGAGGAATGCATACATTGGATTTCAACATAAAGTGTTTCAAATATTTGAAAATCCAAATTGATGGATACAACCTTATGAATGTGAGATCATGCCATTTGTAAACCATATTTATGTATAAATGGTGTTGTGCTTTTGAAAGTATATATATATAAATGATGTATATAGAATGTAATTCCAATTGAAAATGGATCCCACGGAAAAATAGAATACAAACAGGATTGAATTGAGTTGTACGATAGCGTGCACTCTGCAAAAGTTGAGCGAAGCGGGGAAAGTCGCGATAACCTTTGAAACCAAAATCTGCAAGATGGAAATCACTCGCCTATCCACCTGCATAAAGCCTATCTGCTGGATTTCTATAGGTTTCGATAGGGGTAGGTTTGCAATTTCACCCAAACGTGACGTAACCGCCTCTTACCCGGATTCATACACGGTGGGCGCAAAAACACAGTGTGTCCTCCGCCGAAATCGACGCCCTCCCCGATTCATATTCATACACGGTGGGCGCCAAAAACGAACTCTCATTGGCAAATATTCGGTGTATGCGAGATTACCGTCCTATCCCCAACCGACTAATGTTGCTCTGATGTAGTAGAAATTTGAAACGGGGGCTAAGTTTGTAAATTTCCTCGCATTTGAGACAAGCGCGCCCTAAATACATGGTTCCCCCTTCCTCTCTACCTCCGTTTCCCCCATTCGTACTCCGTGGGCGCCAAAACACCCTCTCCACCCCACCCTCCTCTGTCTGCCGCCGTCCGCCACCCCATCCACCGCCGTCCTCCTCCTTGCCGGGCTGATACCCAGCCTTGCCGTCCATTACAAGAGATCGACCTCTCTCATCCCGTGAGAAGTCTGGACTAGGGGTGTCGGACATCAGACTATCATCGTCAAGCGGACTCCAAGACTCTGAAGATACAAGATTGAAGACTCCGTCCCGTGTTGGAGGGACTTTCCTTGGCGTGGAAGGCAAGCTTGGCGTCTGGATATATAGATCTCCTACCATTATGGCGACTCTGTGTAACCCTAGCCCTCTCCGGTGTCTATATAAAGCTGGAGGGTTTTAGTCCGTGGGACATAACATCCATTACAACAATCATACCATAGGCTAGCTTCTAGGGTTTAGCCTCCTTGATCTCGTGGTAGATCCACTCTTGTACTACCCATATCATCAATATTAATCAAGCGGGGCGTGGGTTTTACCTCCATCAAGAGGGCGAACACAGGTAAAACATCGTGTCCCTTGCCTCCTGTTACCATCCGCCTAGGCGCTTGATTCGGGACCCCCTACCGAGATCCGCGGCTTTGACACCGACATTGGTGCTTTCATTGAGAGTTCCTCTGTGCCGTCACGATAGGAAGGATGCCTCCACCGTCTTCAAGGGCGGTATTTTTATAAAGGGCCTTGGCAGCGGCCAAACTATCTGGCTAGGTGGTTTTCTTATGACCGCTGTCCGGCCACCGCGACAAAGACTTCTCAAGTCGTCAGCGATCTTCCGTCAGCTCGGAATTCGCGGCGGCTGGATCAATAGAGCTCTCGTCGTCAGCGAGCTCTTGGATCGCATCGCCGCCCCAGAGTCGCTCGGACTACAATCAGATTGGGCTTAAAACCGATCGAGAGAGATTAACTCTCCGGGTCACCCACCGTCGCGATGGTAGAGGAACAATGTGGCGACTCTTCTCCTGCATTGAAAATTAGTCATGTCGGGCTTCCGAACCCTCCATGCGGATTCGAGGAGGGCGGACTTTGGTCAAGCTCTTGAACTTAAAGTCGGGCATCGGACGGACTCGTTGGACAACGTCCAGCAATCAACTTCAAATTTGGAAACTTCCGGCCTTCAAGCCTTGAGGCGGGTAGGGTTCGGACTTTATTCCACCACCGCCCGGGCATATCGATCTATCTCTAATCGGCAAGAGCCGCTGAAGCGATACATCACTCTTGGGCGATTCCTCCTGGTTATGGACGGGATAAAGGACTGCCGAGAGAAAGCATAATCTCAATTTTTGCAATAATTGCGGACAAGGGATATTGAGCGCCATCGGCCGTCGTAAAATTACGCTTCGCCGTGGCGTCCATAATCTGAAAATCTTGTGCGATGGAGAGTTTCGGAAAACCGAAAATCAGTTTTGGGACAATCGGCCCGAATACAACCCTAGTCCGCAACAAAGGGTGCATTACACTCAGGCCCTAGATACAAAAATCAAGAAGCAAAAACCCCATAGAGACGCGGAACCATACTAGAGGGATGGCTTAGCGGACCTGTAAAATTCCACGATCTGAGGCGCCGTCCCAACACATAGCCTTGAGCATGTTGGATATTACGGCGGTGGCCAAAAGTGGCGAGGCTTCTAGCCCCAAAAACCACTCCAACAATACCGATGCAGTATCAACGATCTTGAGACCTTCGCATCAAATAATATGCGGAAGCGAACAATCCGCGGCCTCGCCGAAGTCTACCAAGTAGCAACAACAAATCCATGGAGCGACACAGCCATCACCTTCAACACCAGCGACGAACCTAAATTCCGAACAGCCCGAGCACCAGCCGCACTAGTGCTTAGTCCAATAGTGGGCGACTTCGACTTACAAAAGGCACGCATCGGCGCAAAAGCGTGGCGCTGTCCTCAAACATCTTCTTGGAGCGGCTCTTCAAGCCATCCGTACTATGGGAAGAGGAGCCGAAATGACAAACCAGAAAAAACCGCGCCAACGGCGATTCAGCGAATGACATAACACCTTTAGCACGACATAATGGCGATAATCGCCCCATGGGCAGAACCATTCCTAGCCTACTTGCTTGGCGGGAACTTCCCAAAGACCAAAATGAGGCCCGCTGCATAGTCCGTGATCTAAAGCCTACAAGGTTGATGAGGGAACTTTATAAGAAAAGCACAGCGGAGTCCTTCAAAGGTGTATCTCCGAAGAGGAAGGGCCAAACCTCTTGGCTGAAATTCATGCGGACTAAGCGGACACCTGCAGCCTCGGGCCCTTGTAGGAAAGGCTTTTAGTACATGATTTTATTGGCCGGCGGCCGAGGCGGATCTTTCGGGACTTAGTCAAAGATCGTCGGTTGTCGACTCTTTGCTCATCGAGCCATATGCCACCACCGCCCTCAAAACTATACCCATTACGGCCGTTCGCGATCAGGGGCTTGACATGGTTGGACCCCTTAAAGGGAATCCACAAGCAAAGGTACCTATTGGTCATGGTGGATAAATTCACCAAATGGATAGAGGCCAAGCCGGTAAAAGCGGCGAGTCGGACCGGTGATAGACTTTATCTCGGGGTAGTACACGTTATGGTGTCCCCTCGGCATCATCACCGATAGCGGCACGAACATCACGGTCGGCGTGGTTAAATCATGGTCCAAAAATATGGGCATTAAGCTCGATTATGCCTCGGTCTATCATCCTCAAACCAGCGGTCAAGTGGAGCAAGCGAGCGGTCTAATAATGGCGGCATTAAACCCATACTAGTGCGGTCACTTACGAAATCGACCGCCTTTGGGTAGAGGAGCTCGACTACGTACTCGGGGCTGTGAACAACGCCCAACCGTCCTCTGGATTCACTCCATTTTTATGGTATCTGGCGTGAGGCGAGTTACGCCTGCGGCGTCATTCATGACTCACCTCGAGTGCGCATGTATGAAGAAAAAGAAGCCGAGCTGGATCGGCGGGACAGCTGGATGCATTGGAGGAAAAACGCGGCGTCGCCAAGGCTCGTTCCGCATTCTATCGGCGGCAGGCTCGAAGATATCAAAGCGAGAAATGCGGGCCAAGACTTACTAGCGTTGGCGAACTAGTTCTCGCTGTCGGACAAGAAAAAGGACAAGCTCAAGCCCAAATGGGAGGGCCCCTTCATTATCGATCAAGTCCTGACCGGCGGAGCATACCGTCTATGAAATGCATCGGACAACCGACTCGAGCCGAACCCATGGAACGCAGCCCGCCTCCGAAGATTCTATGCCTAGCGCTGGATTAAGAGTTCGTCCCCTTCCCCCGTCTAAATTTTTACACTTCAGCTGTCTTTTGTTTCTCTTTCTTCTCTTAACCCTTTTCCTAAATAGCCCTTAAGGGCCTACTTGCGCATTGTTCGCACATACTTGATGTGCCATCCGCACTCATTATACCTGGGGGCTTCTTTTCTAGAAGCTCAATTCTAAGGGCTTCATGCCTAGGACATGTGTCAAGCTTCCACATGTACCTTTTACTCACCATTATATGCATCGACATGACTTAAGTTTTGGCCAAGCTGGGTTGCCTGGCTCCTGTGCTTACCCCTATGTTCCCGATTGTTGGCTAGGAGGTAAAGGAGCACCTCTGCGATTATTCTTGTCGAATTGGCGGATGTGTACCTCGGTGGGTGAAGCGAAAGCTAAGCGTTCTTAAAGGAATATTGATCGGTGACTAGAAAGATGATTTTTTACCTATTTATTTATCTGCCCCGGATGTTTTTACTGCTTTTTGATCGGACATGCACTTTAGGGCATGCCTCGAGAAAAGAACCCATAGCGGAACTATTCTCCTGGAAGATGTTTCTTACTAACCATGTAATATAAAATAACTAGTTGGGCACTTATGCGATAAAGCCTTGATGACCCCTCGCTTTGGTCTCCATGCATACCCGGTTGTTTCTTAACGAAAAGGTATTCGGACACACTCAGGACTCTAGGGTCGAGGTTGAAGCGAAAAGGTCGGCAAAGACAAGCGATCTACAATCCGGCTAGAAGGCATTTCACATGTCATTTTAAAATACATTGTCAAATCTCTTGTTGTATTCCTCCTTAATCCCGTCTAACAGGCTGTCTAATTCTGATCCGTTGGGAAAATTTAGCGGCCAACTCTACTTGGCCGTATACTAAACTCACGAGGATCTCCTTCCCGCCGGGCCCCATAGGTCCGACCTCGGCCATGTGGTTGGGATCCGCCTTCTTGTGCAGCGTCTTCACCATGGCCCAAGCCTCCACGGCACCTTGGCGGCGGGCGAAATCTTCCACAAGCAGGCGCAGCCGCATTCCTGAAGCTTCTTCGTAAGCTCCCCAAGGCCTTGAGGCGGGGAAAGGGCGGCCATAAAGCACGAGCAGCGCCGCTCATCGCTGCCGAACTTCGTTCGAGCATTTGCAACTGTGATTCGGAAGTTGATCACCCGTTGATCTGGGCATCTCCTCTGCGAGGCGACACTGTGAGTATACCTCTGAGACATATTTTGTCAATTGACTTCCTCGCCGAACTCTTCTTTTCAAAGGAGTTTGCTTAAGCACTTACTATAGATGCCACGGCGAAGCCGCTGATTCTCCTTAGCGGGCAGACAGCTCGGCCGAACACCTTCAGCTCTTCTCCAAGCTGGGCGTAGGCATCTGGAGCTTGTTCCTTTCTGCTGCACTCTATTCAGCACCCTCTCGCTTGACCTTCAGGTGGCGCGATGATTCTTGCCAGTCCAGATCTTGTCGGCGGCACCTGCAATGTCATTATTAGACTTGCGCGCAAACCACCTAGCAGCTTATATTTTAAAAAATGTGTTACTAGGAGGGATCTCTGTGTTTCCTCCTGCGGTAGCAAATCTTGACCTCAAGTTGGGCCTTGCACTCTTGCAGCTCTGAGACAGTTGGGTATTCTTCTCGGTAAGATCCTGCGTTTCAAATAATCCTTAAATCAGTTAACATAACTACATTAAGTCTCGGGAGAACTCTTGGAATATATAAGCTATTAAATTCTCTTACCGTATGTCTTTTACATATTGCTCCGTGGCTCTGGTAAAACCATCTTGAGCAGCCTGAGTGCGCGTCCCCAGCGTTAAAGGCATTCAGCGCCTCGGAGGAAAGCAGCGTCACGAAATCTGTCGTGGCGCCTATGTTTCATGGCGCTCTCCACCTCGAGACTTGGTGGTGGGCGGTCTCGGCATCCTCCATTGGAGGAGTGTCGCTCGCGCCTTGCGCTCGCCTCCCCCTCGAGACCAGTCTTTGGGCACAGGCTGGTAGAGGTGGGATTAGCAACCTCCACGCCCGCTTGATTCGTGAGCGCTCTCTCTACAAAAAGCCATGAGCACTCAAGCGCTTCCTAGGGCGTTGCTCCAAATAATGAGCTGTGAGCTATACCTTTGCGGTGACGTTTGATCCGCGCGCTCCTCTTACATGCCCTGGTCGGGACTGGCCTTTGTTGGTCGGCTGCCTTGAGCTCGGCTTCCCTTGAAAGGCGCTTCTGCAAAACACCATCGTATCACGAAGGTCGAAATGAGCAAGGAAGAGATAATGGTGTCGAGACTTTGGTCACAATCACAGGAAGCGAATATAGTCGGGGTAGTCGGCCGTAATGGCGACTAGAGCATTATCCATCTGAGCTGGTGGAACACCCGTCGATTAGCTCCACGAATGTCGGATCCTCTTGGAGGCGGATCACAGGATCTCTCTAGATCCTCGGGTTGCGAGCTGGACTTATCATGTCCTCCACAATCCGGCGCGGTTCTGCGCCGAAGACATAATATAAAGCTTAAACTTTGAAAGCATGGGTCGGGCCCTTAAAGTGTTTGCTTACCCAGCGTCGAGGTTATTCATGCAGAACCCATTCAAGGGGTTAAATGCGAAGAAATCCTCCTTCTCCCCCTTATACAGGCGGACGGGATCGCACGGATCCTCGGCGAATCAAATCCTTCTTGGCCGTGGCGGGTGGCATCGTCTTCCCGTTGAAATCCCACATGGGGTGGCCCTGTATTGCGGTGGCTGCACCCCAGCGTAATGCATGTTGCCATGACTCAATCATGGTCAACCCGAAATGGGCGATAATCTTATTGGCCCATCGGATAATGGGCGCTCTTGTCTTCCTCGGTTGGGGGCTCCGTGGGTGCCAACTAAGGCGTTTCTTGGAAGAAGCGTCTTGAACTCCGGGAGGCGATCGAGCAGGGTCGGCGCGGGCGTCTTCTATAAAACCATTCCAAAGGCCGTCTTGGACGCCTTCTTAGGGGTTCGGATGGATATCGAGTCCGGCAATGCGCCATATTTGGCGCCGCCCACTTGATATATGGACCCCTCGTGAGAGCGAAGTGCGGCGAACAACCTCTTCCACGATTGCAAAATGGGGCTCAATGCCCGAAATAGCTCGCAAAGAGCTCGTAACCAGCGATATGCAGGATAGAAGCGGTGTAAGGTGATGGAGCTGAGTCCGTAGAACTCCGAGGCCAGCGGAGGAGCGGATGTATAGAAATCCGAGTCCCCTTATCGGATAGGGGCGAAGCATAACCGCTCCCTTTGTTGGGACTTGGGGTAGCCTCCGCTTCTCGCCTTGGTAGGTGGCTAGCCGGCTCGAACCGGAACCATGAAGGCGGAGGAGATATCCCTCCGCTTGGGCTTCACCAGCTCGTTGTGCGGGACGAGAACATCTCCATGATCTCTGGCGGTGGGCTGGGGCCGAGAGGAGAGCAGCGTCGGCGGTCCATGATGGAATGGATTTTTTGGTCGAGGCGCTCCGATGAGTACTCGCGGAAGGAAGATGGTGTGATTTGGATCTGGATTCATGCCTCTCTTATAGGCAGATTATTTGCATAGCTAGGGGTAAAACATAAAAGATACCTGGCTTTTCACATTAGTGTGGCGTGGAAGATGGCCATTATTGGGCGTGGAAGCCAAGGGCGCAACATTGATGAGGAAGCGGACCTTTGTTAAGCGGTACATGGAACTTAAAGGAGAACCGCCTTGCAGCGCCGAAGACTATATCTGCGCTGGACTTATCGTCATTGAAGCTGGTTAGGGAGACTCTTGAGGAGTCTGGACTAGGGATGTCGGACAGCGGACTATCATCGTCGGCGGACTCCAAGACTCTGAAGATACAAGATTGAAGACTCCGTCCGTGTCGGAGGATTTTCCTTGGCGTGGAAGGCAAGCTTGGCGTCTGGATATATAGATCTCCTACCATTGTAACCGACTCTGTGTAACCTAGCCCTCTCCGATGTCTATATAAAGCGGAGGGTTTTAGTCCGTAGGACATAACATCCATTACAACAATCATACCATAGGCTAGCTTCTAGGGTTTAGCCTCCTTGATCTCGTGGTAGATCCACTCTTGTACTACCCATATCATCAATATTAATCAAGCGGGGCGTGAGGTTTTACCTCCATCAAGAGGGCCCGAACACAGGTAAACCATCGTGTCCCTTGCCTCCTGTTACCATCCGCCTAGCGCCTGATTCGGGACCCCCTACCGAGATCTGCGGCTTTGACACCGACCTGCGCCTTGATTGGGATCCTTGCATCCGTCCTCTCGCTTCATCGATGTCGTCCACCTTGCGGCGCCGCTCTCATTGTCTCGTCCACCGTGCCTTGCCGCCACCGTCTACCCTCCTAGATCGCTTCCACGCCGCCGACAGCCATCGCTCTTGCGGCACGTCAAATTCCCAGCGAATCGTGCAGCGGCGCCCGCACGAGGCGGTACTCTTTAAATATCTGCTCAACTTATTTATCGCAGCAAGAAAATAGATCGCCTTTGCTTTACTCTGATTTCTTGTCTTGGTTGCGAAATCGCCTTTGTCGGTTTGCACCTTGGATCCGCCATGGCACGCTCAACACTATACTCCCAATGCTTATGGTTTCCCTATTATATTCCACACTAGTTAAATCACAATAGACTAAATTTCAAAATTAGGTTGATCGATTTTTGAGCTTCGCGGAGTTCGCGGTGCGATCGAAGGGGCTCGGGTGGTTGTGGGGCCTCGTCGAGCGAAGAAAACTCGGCGGATGGGGGTTAGGCGGGGGTGGGGGTGGGGTGGCGGAGGAACCAGGCGGTGGGGGCGGTGGTCGGCCGTGGCCCGTCTTGATGTTCTGTATGGGAAGAATCGAGCGAGGAAGAAGATGGGTTAGGAGATGTAGGATCTTCATCCAACACTTTGAAATGATCGAGGCGGCTGGGAGTTGCATTCTTAATGCGCTCTGGTTCATCATGTGTGGGCCTTGCTTGCAACCAACATTTATTATCAAAATTTGCTTGCTCTTCTTTACCATGTTCCTCTTCGTTCTTCTTTAATATGTACTCTCTCCATTCCTAAATACAAGTCTTTGTATAGATTCCACCATGGACTACATATGGAGAAAAATGGTGAATCTACACTCTAAAATGTATCTGGATACATCTGTATGTGATCCATAGTGGAAATCTCTACCAAGACTTATATTTTGGAGCGGAGGGACTATGATAGTAATCTGATTATGTTCCTTGTGCTCAAGATGAGCGGGGACATTTCTTGATGTAGAGGTCTATCTGATTAGGTTGTGATGGACACTTTGAGCCTCTTTGATTCGTAGGATCTTGTAAACATAGGAATAGGATTTGTAGTGGCCTGCCCAATTGAATCCTACAAGAATAGCAAGGAAATGCGGGGAGCTGTGTCGCCTTTGAGAGTTACACTGATATTAATAGTACCGCACCTTCACTTCAAGAGAGCTGGTATCCGAAGCCTTTCTAGCCGTACCGGCAATACTAGCACATATATTGCAGCAAGTTCCACTTTGCTGATTTTACTCTGATGCTTATGGTTTTCCCTGTTATATCTACACTATGATCTGTGTAGCTGCTTTGTGTTGCACTAGCAGCAGTCCACTCTTGAAGCTAAACACTGCAATGACTTACAAAATTGGCACCAAGGCATTGAGTGCCATTCTGGATGCAATGAAACTCATACGCTCCCCACCTGTTGACTCTTGTTCAGAATATGATCCTAATGACTCTTGTTCAAAATTGCCACATATAGAGAGACAGCATGGAATTGCATTTCTTTGGGCGTTGTGATTCATCATGAGTGGGCAACCAACATTGTATGCAATGAAGCGGAACCTCGAGAATATGCTTCCTATTCTGTTCTTTAACATGTTCCTCTTTGTTTATTCTGTATTTAGTACGTACAGTATGTTCCTTGTCAGGAAGGGCACAAGGACATCTGCAGTCAACAGCTGATAGAGCTGGCCTGTACGTGATCGATAGGCTTTCAATTACTAGCGGCAATACAACACCGTATTTTCAAGCCAGTTCCACTTTCCCGATTTATATATCGTGGTTATGGTGTACCCCTGTTATGTAGACTATGATCTGCCTAGTTGTTGTGTTCTCTTCTTATCATGGTTTGGCAATAAACTCTCTATACAATATATTATGAACCTATCATCTGCCAGCTATCCTTACTTCTGGAGCCTATTTTTTGTGTACTTGTGCCAGATTATATAAATGCACGCACCATATTACAGCTCACATGAGCTCTCTCATGAGAATCAATGATAGCACACAAGTGTTTCTGAGCGCCCTATATTAGAATATCATCGCATTACAAAGATAATCTCACAACTATTTATGTTTTCATGGTTCTCGGATATTATCATAATTACGGTGAATATCGAGAATCCGTGCATCGAGAAGAATATTGTGGAACCTTTGCAATGACTTACAAAATTGGCACCAAGGCATTGAGTGCCATTCTGGAAGCAATGAAACTCGTACGCTCCCCACCTGTTGAATCTTGTTCAGAATATCATCCTAATGACTATTCTAACCTCGAGGAATCAAAGGCAGATGGCATGTCCTGTTCACCCATCAAGGTGCTTGTTCTAATTTGGCAAGGTTTTATTGATTGCGCGTATCTTGCATATGTTGTCTTGCATTTCTTCTACTTTGTTGCACTGCCATCTGCTTAGTTTACTCATCATATAACTCGAGATGCCATGCCCATCCATTATCAATACATATTCCATCTATCATCATACCATGTTTTTCCACTCAAATGTTGGTCTTGTGCATCAGACATCAAAAAGGAAGAGAGTGATTGCTGAACCTAAAGGAGCACCAGCAAAGTCCTTGAAAAATGTGGTGGTGCCGGAGAAATCAGACAGCGCCCCACTTATATTGGTTGTACAACCAGTGACACAAAATGTAGGACCGACTCCAGCAGACTATACCCATACTTCACTGGCCACACCACTAGCCCCACCACACAGGACCTGCACTCCAACAAAAGTTATACCGACTTCATTTGCCATAGCACCAGTCGTTCACAGAAAAATCCCACTCCAGCAAAAAGTACAACAAGTCCACGATTGAAGACCTATCCCAAGCTAGAGGCGGCAAATTCCTGCTGATTGGAACCCCATTCCATTTATTCGGTTTAAAGACAATGCTTTCAATGTTGTTAGGGACTATGTGTATATATTCCCATCATGGGAAGATTAAAGTGAACACAAACACCATTTTCACATCTTCCTATCCAACTTACGTGTAAGTGCTATTATTCATGGTTATTATTTTCCTGTTTTCTGCTGATCAAACACATCAATGATTTACATTACATTGTTGTAACTAGGCGGTCAATGTGGATAGTCATGACGAGCAAAGCTTGCTTGTGCTTTTCAAGGAAGCATTGCAGCGATGTCGGTGTTACCTCGAAATCACACTTTGATGGCAAGTCTACAAAGCGAATTTCGGTGAAGTCTCCTCTTCTAAATTTAGAAGACATTGAATGGAAAAACCTTGTTATGCCTTTGGTCTCGTTCGGGATGAAGTCTTGTCTATGAAATCACATGACAATTTGAACTTATACTTTTCGCATGTGCCTTAAGGATCTTTTTGCGGAAATCTGCTCGAAGAAGAATTCGGTTTTGAAAAGAATGACATGATATCCCAAATATGCTGCTGCTGCTTTGCTCTTGTTAGTACTGTTGTCTTGTATCTTTGTACTTGCATACATACAGTTCATTATGTGACAGCGGTATGCATGATAGCTTATGTCGATTGTCAAAACCGGCGGATCTCGAGTAGGGGTCCCAAAGCGTGCGTCTAGGCGGATGGAAACATGAGGCAAGGGACACAATGTTTTACCCAGGTTGGGCCCTCTTGATGGAGGTAAAACCCTACATCTGCTTGATTAATATTGATGATATGGGTAGTACAAGAGTGGATCTACCACGAGATCAAGGTGGCTAATCCTAGAAGCTAGCCTAAGGTATGATTGTTGTAATGCATGTTGTGTCCTCACGGACTAAAGCCTCCGGTTTATATAGACACGGAGAGGGCTAGGGTTACAGTCGGTTACAATGGTAGGAGATCTACATATCCGTATCGCCAAGCATGCCTTCACGCCAAGGAAAGTCCCATCCGGACACGGGGCGGAGTCTTCAATCTTGTATCTTAGTAGTCTTGGAGTCCGGTGGACGATGATAATCGGCTGTCAGGAAACCCCTAGTCGAGGACTCCTCGGTAGCCCCGAACCAGGCTTCAATGGCGATAAGTCGGTAGCGTATATAGTCTTGGGGTTGCAAGCGGGTTCTCCTTTAAGTTCCATGTACTGCGAGCGATGTCGGCTTCCTTATCAATGTTGCGCTCCTTGGCTTCCGCCCAATAATGGCCATCTTCCGCATCACCACGAATGTGAAAAGCGAGGGTATCTTTTATGTTTTACCCCTAGCTGTGCAAATAAACTGCCTATAAGAGGCAGAATCGAGATCAAATCACACCATCTTCCTTCGCGAGTACTCATCGGGCGCCTCGACGAAAAAATCCATTCCATCATGGACCGTCGGCGGCTCCTCTTCTCGTGCTCCAGCCTTTGCCGGAGGCTGGCAGAGATGTTAATCCCGCTGCTTGAGCTGGTGAAGCTCCAAGCGGAGGGATATATCCCTCCGGCCTTCATGGCTCTGGTTTGAGCCGGGCTGGCCACCTACCAAGGTGGGAAGCAAGCGGTGTTGGCGAATGTAGTAATTTCAAAAATTTCCTCGCTACGCAAGATCATGGTGATGATATAGCGAGGGGAGAGTGTTGTCTCGTACCCTCGTGAACCGAAGCGAGGCGTTGGCGCAACATAGAGGAAGTAGTCGTCGTCCTCCCGGTCCAACCGATCCAAGCACCGTTACTCCGGCACCTCCGAGTTCTTGACACGTACAGCTCGATGATGCACCCGATCTCCGATCCAGCGAGGCGGGGAGGAGTTCCGTCGGCCTGACGGCGTGGTGGCGATCTTGATGTTCTCTGTCGCGGGGCTTCGCCTAAGCACCGCTACAATATGACCGAGGTGTAATATCGTGGAGTGGGGCACGCGCTGCGGCTAAGAGCGATCTCAATGATCAACTTGTGTGTCTGGGTGCCCCCTACCCCGTATATAAAGGAGGGAGGGAGGAGGTGGCGGCCCAAGGCGCCCCATGGGAGGAGAAACCTACTCCAAGTAGGTTTCCCTCTTTCTAATCAAGTTGGAGGGAAGGAAGGAGTAGTAGTAGTAGGAAGGAGGAGGAAGGAGAGAAGGAAGGGGGCGGCCCCCCCCAAGTCGGATTGGGCTTGGGGCGCCCTCTCTGCTCCTTCTCCTCCCTTCCACTAGGGCCCAATAAGGCCCATATACTTACCGGGGGTTCGGTAACCTCCGAACTCGGTATATTCCCAAACTCTCCGGAACCTTTCGGTGTCCAAATATATCCGTCAATATATCAATCTTTATGTCTCGACCATTTCAAGACTCCTCGTCATGTCGTGATCACATCGGGACTCGAACAACCTTGGTACATCAAAATACATAAACTCATAATATAAGCATCGCATGAAACCTTAAGCGTGCGGACCCTACGGTTCGAGAACAATGTAGACATGACCGAGACATGTTTCGGTCAATAACCAATAGCGGGACACTGGATGCCCATATTGGTTCCTACATATTCTCGAAGATCTTTATCGGTCGAACCGCATAACAACATACTTTGTTCCTTTGTCATCGGTATGTTACTTGCCGAGATTTGATCGTCGGTATCAATACCTAGTTCAATCTCGTTACCGGCAAGTCTCTTTACTCGTTACATGTCGTCATCTCATAACTAACTCATTAGTTACATGCTTGCAAGGCTTAGGTGATGAGTATTACGAGAAGACGAGAGATACCTCTCCAGAGCAATCGGAGTGACAAATCCTAATCTCGAATTATGCCAACTCAACATGTACCTGGAAACACCTGTAGAGCACCTTTATAATCACCCGATTCGTTGTGACGTTTGGTAGCACACAAAGTGTTCTTCCGGTAAGCAGGAGTTGCACAATCTCATAGTTGCAGGAACTTTGTATAAGTCATGATGAAAGCAATAGCAGTATACTAAGCGATCAAGTGCTAGGCTAACGAGAATGGGTCATGTCAATCACATCATTCTTCTAATGATGTGATCCCACTAATCAAATGACAACACATGTCTATGGTTAGGAAACATAACCATCTTTGATTAATGAGCTAGTCAAGTAGAGGCATACTAGTGACTATAGTTTTGTCTATGTATTCACACATGTATTATGTTTCGGTTAATACAATTCTAGCATGAATAATAAACATTTATCATGATATATGAAATAAATAATAACTTTATTATTGCCTCTAGGGCATATTTCCTTGATCTCCCACTTGCACTAGAGTCAATAATCTAGATTACATAGTAATGATTCTAACACCCATGGAGTCTTGGTGCTGATCATGTTTTGCTCGTGAGAGGCTTAGTCAGCAGAGTGCGCAACATTCAGATCCGTATGTATCTTGCAAATCTCTATGTCTCCCACTTGGACTTGGTCCCGAATGGAATTAGGCGTCTCTTGATGTGCTTGGTCCTCTTGTGAAATCTGGATTCCTTTGCTAAAGCAATTGCACGATATTATCACGAGAAGATCTTCATTGGTCGATGCACTAGGTATTACACCTAGATCGAAATGAACTCCTTCATCGAGACTCCTTCATTTGCTGCTTGAAGCAGCTATGTACTCCGCTTCACATGTAGATCCATACGGCGCTTTGTTTAGAACTGCACCAACTTATAGCTCCACCGTTTAATAAAAACACGTATCCGGTTTGCGATTTAGAATCGTCGGATCGGTGTCAAAACTTACATCGGCGTAACCATTTCGACTAGCTCTTTGTCACCTCCATATCGAGAAACATATCCTTAGTCCTTTTCGGTATTTGGGATGTTCTTGACGCTGTCGATGATCCACTCTGGATTACTTTGGTACCTTCTGCTAAGCTTATTGCTAAGCATCGTCGGTCTGGTACACAACATTGCATACATGATAGAGCCTATGGCTGAAGCATAGGAACATTTTCATTTTCTCTCTATCTTCTGCTGTGGTGGGCATTGAGTTCGACTCAACTTCACACCTTGTAGCACAGGCAAGAAACCTTTCTTTGCACGATCCATTTGAACTTTTCAAAATTTTGTCAAGGTATGTGCTTTGTGAAAGTCCTATTAAGCGTCTTGATCTATCTCTATAGATCTTGATGCCTAATATATAAGCAGCTTCACGAGGTCTTTCATTGAAAAACTTTTATTCAAGTATCCCTTTATGCTATCCAGAAATTCTATATCATTTCCAATTAATAATATGTCATCAACATATAAAACTAGAAATGCTCTGAGCTCCCTCACTTTCTTGTAAATCTGAGGCTTCTCCAAAAGTGCATATAAAACCATATCTTTGATCACACTATCAAAGCGTTTATTCCAACTCGAGATGCTTGCAGTCCATAAATGGAGCATTGGAGCTTGCACACTTTATCGACACCTTTTGGATCAACAAAACCTTCGGCTGCATCATATACAACTCTTCTTCTAGAAATCCATTCAAGAATGCGGTCTTGACATCCATTTGCCAAATTTCATAATCATGAAATGCAGCAATAGCCAACATGATTCGGATAGACTTAAGCATCGCTTCTGGTGAGAAAGTCTCATCGTAGTCAACCCCTTGAACTTGTCGAAAACCTTTACGCAACAAGTCGAGCTTTATAAACGATAACATTACCATCAGCGTCGGTCTTCTTCTTAAAGATCCATTTATTCTCAATGGCTTGCCGATCATCGAACAAGTCAACCAAAATCCATACTTTGTTTTCATACATGGATCCTATCTCAGATTTCATGGCCTCTAGCCATTTTGCGAATCTGGGCTCATCATCGCTTCCTCATAGTTCGTAGGTTCATCATGGTCAAGTAACATGACTTCGAATAGGATTACCGTACCACTCAGTGCGGATCTTACTCTGGTAGACCTCGAGGTTCGATGAATACTTGATCTGAAGTTTCATGATCAATATCATTAGCTTCCTCACTAATTGGTGTAGTTGTCACGGGAACGGTTCTCGTGATGAACTACCTTCAATAAGGGAGTAGATCTGATTACCTCATCAAGTTCTACTTTCCTCCCCTCACTTCTTTCGAGAGAAACTCCTTCTCTAGAAAGGATCCATTCTTAACAGCGAATGTCTTGCCTTGGATCTGTGATAGAAGGTGTACCCAATGATCTCTTTTGGGTATCCTATGAAGACACATTTCTCGATTTGGGTTCGAGCTTATCGGTTGAAGTTTCTTCACATAAGCATCGCAGCCCCAAACTTTAAGCGACAACTTTGGTTTCTTGCCAAACCACAGTTCATAAGGCGTCGTCTCAGCGGTTTTGATGGTGCCCTATTTAGCGTGAATCGGCCGTCTCTAAAGCATAACCCCAAAATGATAGCGGTAAATCGGTAGAGACATCATAGATCGCACCATATCAAGTAAAATCACGATTCTGACGTTCGGACACACCATTTCGTTGTGGTGTTCGGTGGCGTGAGTTTTGAAACTATTCGCATTGTTTCAAATGTAAACCAAACTCGTAACTCAAATATTCTCCTCCACGATCGGATCGTAGAAATTTTATTTTCTTGTTACGATGATTTTCCACTTCACTCTGAAATTCTTTGAACTTTTCAAATGTTTGAGACTTGTGCTTCATTAAGTAGATATACCCATATCTGCTCAAATCATCTGTGAAGGTGAGAAAATAACGATATCCGCCACGAGCCTCAACATTCATCGGACCACATACATCTGTATGTATGATTTCCAACAAATCTGTTGCTCTCTCCATAGTTCGGGAAGCGGTGTTTTAGTCATCTTGCCCATGAGGCACGGTTACATAAGTACCAAGTGATTCATAATCAAGTGATTCGAGAAGTCCATCGGTATGGAGTTTCTTCATGCGTTTACACCAATATGACCTAAGCTGCGATTGCCACAAATAAGTTGCACTATCATTATCAACTCTGCATCTTTTGGCTTCAACATTATGAATATGTGTATCACTACTATCGAGATTCAATAAAATAGACCACTCTTCAAGGGTGCATGACCATAAAAGATATTACTCATATAAATAGAACAACCATTATTCTCGATTTAAATGAATAACCGTCTCGCATCAAACAAGATCCGGATATAATGTTCATGCTCAGCGGCACCAAATAACAATTATTCAGGTCTAAAACTAATCCCAATGGTAGATGTAGAGGTAGCGTGCGGACGGCGATCACATCGACTTTGGAACCATTTCCCAGCGCATCGTCACCTCGTCCTTGGCGGTGCTCGCTTATTCCGTAGTCCTGTTTGAGTTGCAAATATTAGCAACAAAACCAGTATCAAATACCGGTGCTACTCGAGCTCTAGTTAGGTACACATCAATAACATGTATATCACATATACCTTTGTTCACTTTGCCATCCTTCTTATCCGCCAAATACTTGGGGCAGTTCCGCTTCGATGTCGATCGCTTGCGGTAGAAGCACTCGATTTCAGGCTTAGGTCCAGACTTGGGTTTCTTCTCTTGAGCAGCAACTTGCTTGCCGTTCTTTTGAAGTTCCTTCTTCTTCCCTTTGCCCTTTTTCTTGAAACTAGTGGTCTTGTTGACCATCAACACTTGATGCTCCTTCTTGATTTCTACCTCCATGACTTTCGGCATCGCGAAGAGCTCGGGAATAGTCTTGTTCATCCCTTGCATATTATAGTTCATCACAAAGCTCTTGTAGCTTGGTGGCGATGATTGAAGAATTACATCAATGACACTATCATCGGAAGATTAACTCCGGTTGAATCAAGTGATTGTTATACCCGGACATTACGAGTATATGTTCCTTGTGAACTATTCTCCTCCATCTTGCAGCTATAGAACTTATTGGAGACTTCATATCTCTCAATCCGGGCATTTGCTTGAAATATTAACTTCAACTCTGGAACATCTCATATGCTCCATAGCGTTCAAAGCGTCGTTGAAGACCGGTTCTAAGCCGTAAAGCATGGCTGCTGAACTATAGAGTAGTCATCAGCTTTGCTCGCGAGCGTTCTTAGCGTCGTCGGTTACATCAGCGGCGAGGCACTGGCACCAGCGGTGCTTCGGGGCGTAACTCTTACGTGCAGCAATGAGGATAATCCTCGAGATTCGGACCCGATCCGTGTAATTGCTACCATCATCTTTCAACTTTGCTTTCTCAAGGCGCATTAAAATTCAACGGAACAACGGCACGAGCCATCTATCTACAAACAAACATAGACAAGCAAGATACTATCGGTACTAAGTTCATGATAAATTTAAGTTCAATTAATCATATTACTTAAGAACTCCCACTTAGGCAGACATCTCTCTAGTCATCTAAGTGATCCGTGATCCAAATCAACTAAACCATAACCGATCATCACGTGAGATGGAGTAGTTTTCAATGGTGAACATCATTATGTTGATCATATCTACTATATGATTCACGCTCGACCTTCGGTCTCCGTGTTCGAGGCCATATCGCATATGCTAGGCTCGTCAAGTTTAACTGAGTATTCTGCGTGTGCAAAACTGGCTTGCACCCGTTGTAGATGGACGTAGAGCTTATCACCCGATCATCACGTGGTGTCTCGGCACGACGAACTTTGCAGCGGTGCATACTCGGGAGAACACTTCTTGATAATTTTAGTGAGAGATCATCTTAAAATGCTACCGTCAATCAAAGCAAGATAAGATGCATAAAGGATAAACATCACATGCAATCAATATAAGTGATATGATATGGCCATCATCATCTTGTGCTTGTGATCTCCATCTCGAAGCACCGTCGTGATCACCATCATCACCGGTAGCGACACCTTGATCTCCATCGTAGCATCGTTGTCGTTCGCCATCTATTGCTTCTCGACTATCGCTACCGCTTAGTGATAAAGTAAAGCAATTACGAGCGTTGCATTTCATACAATAAGCGACAACCATATGGCTCCTGCGATTGCCGATAACCGGTTACAAAACATGATCATCTCATACAATAAAATATAGCATCACGTCTTGACCATATCACATCACAACATGCCTGCAAAAACAAGTTAGGCGTCCTCTACTTTGTTGTTGCAAATTTTACGTGGCTGCTACGGGCTTTAGCAAGAACCGTTCTTACCTCGCATCAAAACCACAGCGATAGTTTGTCAAATAGACTCCATTTTAACCTTCACAAGGACGGGCGTAGCCACTTTCAGTTCAACTAAAGTTGGAGAAAGCAGACATCCGCTAGTCACCTGTGTGCAAAAGCGCGGCGGAAAAACCAGTCTCGCGTAAGCGTCTGGCGTAATGTCGGTCGGGCGCTTCATCCAACAATACCGCTGAACCAAAGTATGACATCTTTGGTAGGCGGTATGACTTATATCGTCCACAACTCACTTGTGTTCTACTCGTGCATATAACATCAGCGCATAAAACCTGGCTCGGATGCCCTTTGTTGGGGAGCGTAGTAATTTCAAAATTTTCCTCGCTGCGCAAGATCATGGTGATGATATAGCGAGGGAGAGTGTTGTCTCGTACCCTCGTAGACCGAAGCGGAGCGTTGGCGCAACATAGAGGAAGTAGTCGTCGTACTCGGTCCAACCGATCCAAGCACCGTTACTCCGGCACCTCGAGTTCTTGACACACGTCAGCTTGATGGCGCACCCGATCTCCGATCCAGCGAGGCGGGGAGGAGTTCCGTCGATCTGACGGCGTGGTGGCGATCTTGATGTTCTCTGTCGCGAGGCTTCGCCTAAGCACCGCTACAATATGACCGAGGTGTAATATCGTGGAGGGGCACCGCTGCGGCTAGAGCGATCTCAATGATCAACTTGTGTGTCTAGGGTGCCCCTACCCCGTATATAAAGGAGGGAGGGAGGAGGTGGCGGCCCCAGAGGCGCGCCATAGGAGGAGAAACCTACTCCAAGTAGGTTTCCCCTCTTTCTAATCAAGTTGGAGGGAAGGAAGGATTAGTAGTAGTAGGAAGGAGGAGGGAAGGAGAGAAGGAAGGGGCGGCCCCCACCCAGTCGGATTGGGCTTGAGGAGCGCCCCTCTCTTGCTCCTTCTCCTCCCTTCCACTAGGGCCCAATAAGGCCCATATACTTCCGGGGGTTCGGTAACCTCCGAACTCGGTATATTCCCAAACTCTCCGGAACCTTTCCGGTGTCCAAATATATCCGTCAATATATCAATCTTTATGTCTCGACCATTTGAGACTCCTCGTCATGTCCGTGATCACATCGGGACTCAAACAACCTTGGTACATCAAAATACATAAACTCATAATATAAGCATCGCCGAAACCTTAAGCGTGCGGACCCTACGGTTCGAGAACAATGTAGACATGACCGAGACATGTTTCGGTCAATAACCAATAGCGGGACCTGGATGCCCATATTGGTTCCTACATATTCTCTGAAGATCTTTATCGGTCAAACCGCATAACAACATACTTTGTTCCCTTTGTCATCGGTATGTTACTTGCCGAGATTTGATCGTCGGTATCAATACCTAGTTCAATCTCGTTACGGCAAGTCTCTTTACTCGTTCATGTCGTCATCTCATAACTAACTCATTAGTTACATGCTTGCAAGGCTTAGGTGATGAGTATTACGAGAGGCGAGAGATACCTCTCGACAATCGGAGTGACAAATCCTAATCTCGAATTATGCCAACTCAACATGTACCTTGGAAACACTGTAGAGCACCTTTATAATCACCCGATTCGTTGTGATGTTTGGTAGCACACAAAGTGTTCTTCGGTAAGCAGGAGTTGCACAATCTCATAGTTGCAGGAACTTTGTATAAGTCATGATGAAAGCAATAGCGGTATACTAAGCGATCAAGTGCTAGGCTAACAGAATGGGTCATGTCAATCACATCATTCTTCTAATGATGTGATCCCACTAATCAAATGACAACACATGTCTATGGTTAGGAAACATAACCATCTTTGATTAATGAGCTAGTCAAGTAGAGGCATACTAGTGACTATATTTTTGTCTATGTATTCACACATGTATTATGTTTCTGGTTAATACAATTCTAGCATGAATAATAAACATTTATCATGATATGAGGAAATAAATAATAACTTTATTATTGCCTCTACGGCATATTTCCTTCAAGTGGAGGCTATCCCAAGTCCCAACAAAGGGGAGCGGGTATGCTTTGTCCCCTATCTGATAAGGGGACTCGGATTTCCTATACATCCGTTCCTCCGCGGGCTCCTGGAGTTCTACGGACTCCAGCTCCATCACCTTACACCTGCTTCTATCCTGCATATCGCGGGTTACGTAGCTCTTTGCAAGCTATTTCTCGGCATCAAGCCCCATTTTGCACTATGGAAGAGGTTGTTCTGCCTCGTACCGCGTTCTCACGAGGGGTCCATATATCAAGTGGGCGGCGCCAAAATATGGCGCATTGCCGGGACAGGATATCCATCCGGAACCCCTAAGAAGGCGTCCGAAGAGTGGCCTTCGGAATGGTTTTACATAGAAGACTCTCCGCTACGGACCTGTTGGATCGGCCTCCGGAGTTGATCTTGCTCCTCTAAAAGCATGTAGTTGGCGCCCACGGAGCCCCAAGCGGAGGAAGACAAGGCGTCCATTATCTAATGGGCGAATAAGATTATTGGCCCATTCGGGTTGACCTTGATTGGAGTCATGGCAACATGCATTATCGCGAAGTGCAGCCACTTTCTGAGAGCCACCCATGTGGGATTTCAGCGGGGAAGGCGATGCCACCCGCCCACGGCCGCAAGGACGGATTGGTGAGGATCTGGTGCGAGATCTGTCCGGCTGTACAAGGGGAGAAGGAGGACTTCCTTGAGCGAACCCCTTGAATGGGTTCTCCATGAATAACCCTCGGCGTTGGGTAGCGAACACTTTAAGGGCCCGACCCATGCTTTCAAAGTTTAAGCTTCTTATATTATGTCTTGGCCACGAGGCTGCGTCGGATTGTGGAGGACATGATAAGTCCAGCTCCGCAACCCGATGATCCAGAGAGATCCCAGGATCCGGCCTCCGAAGAGGATCTGGGCATTCAGGTGGAGCTAATCGACGGGGTGTTCCACCAGCTCAGCATGGATAATGCTCTAATCGTCGCCATCTGGTGACTACCCGGACTATATTCGTCTTCGGTGATTGTGACCAAAGTCTACGACACCATTATCTCTTCCTTGCTCATTTCGACCTTCGCATCGATGGTGTTTTGCGAGAAGCGCCTTCAAAGCGGGAAGCGAGCCAGCGGCGGTGACCAACAAAGGCCGATCCGGACGATGGCGAAAAGAGAGCGCAGTGTGGACTGAAACGTCACCGCAAAGGTATAGCTCGCGATTAATTATTTGGAGCAACGTTCTAAAGCGTTTGAGTGCTCATGACTTTTGCGGGAAAAAAGCGCCCGCCGAACTGCGGGCGTGGAGGTTGCCAATCCAGCCTCTACCGGCCGGGCTCCGGCACACAGTGCAGGAGGGAGGTGGCGCAAAGCGCGAGCAGACACTCCTCAGCGGAGGATGCCCGGCAGCAGGTATCGCCACCAAGTGCGAGGTGGGCGCCATGAACCATAAGCGCCGCGGACAGTTTTCATGGCGTGCTTCTCCCGAGGCGTTGAATGCCTTTAGCGGGGGCGCGCACCTCCATGCTGCTCAAGATGGTTTTACGAGCCACGGGCGGTATGTAAAAGACATCTGGTAAGAGAATTTACTTGATTATATATGCGGTAGCCCCGAGACTTAAAGTAGTTATGTTAGCGATTTAAGGATCATTTGAAATCTGAGGATCTTACGAGAAGAATACCCAACTGTCTCGGGAGATGCAAGATTGCAAGGCCCAACTTGAGGCGCACTTGCTGCCATGAGGGAGGAAACTGAGGCCCCTCACGGTAACACATTTTTAAAAAAAAGATATAAGCTGCTGTGCGGCGTGCGCGCATAAGTCTAATAATGACATTGCAGTCTTTGTCGGACAAGGTCGAGACAGGCGGAACTCTGCGCCCGGTGAAGGCGGCGAGAGGTCTTGAATAGAGTGCAGCAAGAAAGAACAAGCTCAAGATGCCGCCCAGCTTGGAGAAAGAGCTGAAAGCGTTCGGGCGAGCTGTCGGCTCCATTAAGGAGAATCGGCGGCCGTCGCGGCATCTATAATAAGTGCTTGGCGGACTCTTTTGAAAAGAAGAGTTCGGCGAGGAAGTCGATTGACAAAATATGTCTTGTAGGTATACTCATAGGTCGCCTGCAAAAGAGATGCCCGTGTCGACGGGTGATCAACTTCGAACTGTTGCGGCTGCTCGAGCGAGTTGGCGGCGATAATGGCGCCGTTCGGGCTTTATGGCGGCCCTTTCCCTACCGAAGGCCTTGGGAGCTTCGGAGGCTTGGGGAATCTGTGGCGCTTCGCTTGTGGAAGATTTGACCTACCGCCAAGGTGCCGGGGAGGCTTGGGCTATGGTGAAGGCAGCGGTACAGAAGGCGGATCCCAACCACATGGCGAGTCGGACTGTGGGGCCCGATGGGAAGGAGATCCTGTGAGTTTAGTATCTGACCAAGTAGAGTTGGCGCTAAATTTTCTCAATGGGATTTGTAAATTAGACAGCACTGTTAGGCGGGATTGAGGAGGAATCTGATCGATGGATTTGACAATGTATTTTAAAATGACATGTGAAATGCCTTCTAGCGGATTGTAGATCGTTTGTCTTTTCCGACCTTTTAAGCTTCAACCTCGGGACCCTAGAGTCGGAGTGTGTCTGAATACCTTTTGGTTAGAAACAAGCTGGGGTATGCATGGAGACCCGAGCGTAGGGGTCATTAGTGCTTTATCGGACAAGTGCCCAACTAGTTATGTTATATTACATGGTTAGTAGAAACATCTTCGGGAGAATAGTTCCATTAAGGGTTCCTTTCACTGGGAGGCATGCCCTAAAGTGCATGTCGGACTGCAAAAGCAGAAAAACATCTGGGGGCAAATAAATAAGTAGGTAAAAATCATCTTTCAAATCAACGACCGAATATTCCCTTAAACGCTAGCTTCGGCTTCACCCAGTCGAGGTACACATCCGGTGACCAGCGATAACAATCGCGAGAGGTGCTCCTTTACCTCCTAGCGAACAATCGGGAATGTAGGGGTAAGCCAGGGAGCGAGCAACCTAAGCTTGGCCAAAACTTAAGTCATATCGATGCATATAATGGTGAGTAAAAGATACATGTGGAAGCTTGACACATGTGATGGGCATAAAGCCCTTATAATTGAGCTTACGGAAAAAAGCCCTAGGTATAATGAGTGCAGATGGCACATCAAGTATGTCTTGAACAATGTAAGTAGGCCCTTAAGGGCTTTTTAGGAAAAGGGTTAAGAGAAGAAGAGAAACAAAAGACAGCTGAAGTGTAAAAATTTGGGCGGGGAAGGGGCGAACTCTTAGTCGGCGCTAAACATAGAATCTTGAGGCGGGCTGCGTTCCATGGGTTGACACGAGTCGGTTGTCGGCGCATTTAAGTGAGCGATGCGCTCCGCCGGTCAGGACTTGATCGATGATGAAGGGCCCTCCCATTTGGGCTTGAGCTTGTCCTTTTTCTTGTCGGCGGCGTAGAACTAGTTCGCCAGCGTTGTAAGTCTTGGCCCGTACTTCTACCTTTGATATCTTCAAGCCTGCTGCTGATAGAATCGGAGCGAGCCTTGGCGATGTCGCGTTCTTCCTCAATGCATCTAAGCTGTCTGCCGATCCAGCTCGGCTTCTCTTTCTTCGTACATGCGCTTTTCGAGGTGAGTCATGAATGATGTCCTGAGGCGAGAACTGCCTCTGCGCGTATACCATAAAAATGGTGTGAATCCGGTAATGCGGTTGGGCGTTGTCCGCAGCCCCAGTATGGGTCGAGCTCCTCTACCCGGTGTGTGTCAGATTTACGTAAGTGACCGCACTAATGCAGGTTTGATGCGCTCATTATTAGACCGTTTTCTCGTTCCACTTGACCGTTGGTTTGAGGTGATAGGCTGAGCGTGTCGAGCTTAATGCCCATGTTTTTGCACCATGACTTAACCCGTCGGCCATGAAGTTCGTGCCATTATCGGTGATGATCTTTGTGGGGACACCATAACGGTGTACTACCCGGATATAAAGTCTATCACTGGTCGGACTCTGCCGTTTTAGCGGCAGCCTCTCTCCATTTGGTGAATTTGTCCACGATGACCAATAGGTACCTTTGCTTGTGGGTTCCCCTTTAAGGGGTCCAACCATGTCAAGCCCCGGACATGACGACCGGTAATGGGTATAGTTTTGAGGCGGTGGGTGGCATGTGGCTCTGATTAGCAAAGAGGCGACAACGGCGCATCTTTGGACTAAGTCTGAGCATCTGCCGGGCCGTCGGCCAATAAAATCTGTCTGGAATGCCTTACCTACAAGGGCCCGAGCTGCTTTCGTGGTGTCGCCTAGTCGGCATGAATTTCAGCGAAGGTTTCGCCCTTCCTCTTGGAGATACACCTTTGAAGGACTCTGGTTGTGCTTTTCTTATAAAGTTCTCCCTCATGGACCATGTAGGCTTTAGATCGCGGACTATCTGCGAGGCCTCATTTTGGTCTTGGGAAGTTCCTGCCTAAGCAAGTAGGCTAGGAATGGTTACATCCGCAGGCGATTACTGCCATTATGTCATGGGCTGAAGGTGTTATGTCATCGGCTGAATCGCGGTTGGCGCGGTTTTTCGGTTTGTCATTTCGGACTCCTCTTCCCATAATGCGGATGGCTTGAAGAGCCGTTCCATGAAGATGTTTGGAGGGACAGCGTCACGTTTTGCGCCGATCGTGCGATCGTCGGTTGCTTGGTTATTATCTCGAGGCTCGTGATGGAATTCAAGTCCTTCAAACCGGTGACATTTTTAGGACAGCGTTGCGATATGCTGCCATTTTGGATCCTTGGCGTCAAAGTCTCCATTTATTTGGGATATTGCAAGGTTTGAATCGCGTACCTCTAGGCGTTGAATGCCCATGGAATTGCCATCCGGAGGCCGTGTAAAAGGGCCTCGTATTCGGCTGCATTGTTGGAGTCCGTGTACATTATCTGAAGTACGTATTGGACTGTGTCCCCGGTTGGGGGCGTCAATCTGACGCATGACCCCAATCCGGCCAACATTTTAGAGCCGTCGAAGTGCATAATCAATTGGAGTATCGTTGTACTCTTTAGGGAGTTAAACGGTCCATTCAGCGACAAAGTCAGCCAAAACTTGTGACTTTATAGCTCGCCGAGGTTTGTAAGTTATATCGAATGGTAAGAGCTCAATGGCCCATTTGCGATCCTGCCCATCGCGTCGCGGTTGTTTATAATGTCGTTGAGTGGTACCGGAGGCCCTTTGTTATCGAACACTCTTGAAAGTAGTGTCGGACTTTCGGGATGCCATGAACACCACGTCGCTATCTTTTGATAATGCGGTAGCAGGACTTGCGGGGGTTAACACGGTGGAGGCGTAGTACCTTGGTTTTGAGGAGAATTTATGCCCTTACGTCTCTCGTTCGACGGCAGTACGCGCTTACTACTTGATGTGTTGCGCGATGTATAACGAGATTGGTTCGCCCGGGTTGGCGCAGCTAATACGGTTGTTGCCAATATGGCCTTTATTTCTTGAGTCGGCGGTGGCGGCATCCGTCCACTTGAAGTGTTGATGCGCCTAAGGAGGCGATAGAGGCGATGTCTTTTCTCCCCAGCGGGAGATAAAAGCGGCTTAAAGCGCATACGCATCGATCAATTTTGTATCTGTTTGAGGTCTTTTGGAATATCCAGCTGTGTGAGCTCGGATCTTGGCGGGTTGCTTCAATTCCTCTACGGATACAATGAAGCCCAATGACTTTCGGTGATGCATGGCTACATTTTCGGATTCACTTGATGTCATATGCTCTAAGTTTGTGAATGTGAGCCCCAAGTCATCTACTAGAGTTTGGCGTGTTTGGTTTTGGCGACTCGTCGTCTATGTATACCTCTCTTGTTTTGCCGATCTGGGTAGCGGACATGTTTGAATCATGCGCTGATATATTGCTTGGCGTTTTTAAGTCGAAGGGCATCGTGTTGAAGCGAGAATGGTCCATATGGAGTGATGAATGCCGTTGCGGCAGTGCCTTCCGCCATCTTGATTTGATGGTAGCGGAGTATCGTCGAGGAAGCACAATGAATCGTGTCCTGCGGTAGCATCGATTATCTGGTCGATCGCGGGGGAGGAAGGATCCTTTGGACAAGCCTTGTTGAGGTCTTTAAAATCGACACATAGGCGCCAGGATTTGTCCTTCTTTGGTACCATTACCGGGTTTGCTAGCCAATCCGGATGTTTGATATCTCGATGAATCCGGCTTCCAATAGTTTGGCTAGCTCTTCTCCCATTACTGTCTTTTAGGTTGGAAAATCGTCGAAGAGCTGTTTGATTGGCTTGAATCCTTTTAGGATGTTTAGGCTGTATTACGCCAATCTGCGTGGGATTCGGGCATATCCGAAGGGTGCCGGCGAAAATGTCCCAATTTTCCCGAAGGACTTCTAGCGGTCTTGGCGTCTACATCGAGGTTCAAGCGTGCCCGATGGAAGCCGTCTTTGTCGGGTCCGTTGGATGGACCTGGAATTTTATTATTTCATCTGCTGGTTTAAAGGAGGTGGACTTGGATCACTTATCAAGTATCACATCGTCCCTATTCACCGTAAGCGCGTGCGATGAGTTCTTCTGCCGCTAGGGCTTGGATAGTGCCTCCGGGGCTAATCTGGTGTCTTGTTTTCGGCGCAGTGCTATGTCGGATCACCAATGAGAGTGATTATTCCGCGGGCCGGGCATTTTGAGCTTCATGTAGCCGTAATGGGGTATGGCTTGAAAAATTGTGAATGCCTCTCGTCCTAATATGGCGTGA
The DNA here is from genome assembly GCA_021437245.1 of Aegilops speltoides. Taxonomy (NCBI): domain Eukaryota; kingdom Viridiplantae; phylum Streptophyta; class Magnoliopsida; order Poales; family Poaceae; genus Aegilops; species Aegilops speltoides. The sequence goes on from JAHHZJ010003602.1 coordinate 53,810, forward strand.
TATCCGTTGTTGAGCAGGGCCACTTGGGCGTGACTTCTTCGGATCTATAATTGTCGGCGAGCGAACACCACATCGAGTGTAATTTTTCGGTGCAGCGCTTCGGTGAGGGATTATTCCTCTGAAGGTTGTCTTTGCTTCGCTCAATGCGGCTCGATCTATTTCCATTTTTGAAGAGTTTCCTCGTAGATGAGGTTTAGTCCGCTGCCGCCGTCCATGAGGACCTTTGTAAGTCGAAAGCCGTCCACTATTGGACTAAGCACCAGTGCGGCTGGTGCTCGGGCTGTTCGGAATTTAGGTTCATCGCTGGTGTTGAAGGTGATGGCTGTGTCGCTCCATGGATTTGTTGTTGCTACTTGGTAGACTTTGGTGAGGCCGCGGATTGTTCATTTCCGCATATTATTTGATGTGAAGGTCTCGAAGACTGTTGATACCGTACCGGTATTATTGGAGTGGTTTTCCGGGGCTAGAAGCTCCTCGCCACTTTTGGCCACCTGCCGTAATATCCAACATGCTCGAAGGCTATGTGTTGGGACGGTGCCCTCTGTACTGTGAATTTTACGAGGTCCGCTAAGCCATCCCTCGATGCGGTTCCGTGCCCTCTATGGGGTTTTGCTTTTTGATTTTTGTATCTAGGGCACTGAGTGTAATGCACCCTTTTGTTGCGGACTAGGGTTGTATTGGGGCGGATTGTCCCAAAACAGATTTTGGTTTTGGAAACTCTCCATCGCCTGATACTTCGTACTATGGGCCTTGGTCGTGGCGTGTAATTTCTGACGGTGATGGCGTTCAATATCCTTGTCCGTGCAATTATTGCAAAAAATTGAGATTGCGTTTTCCTCTCGGCAGTCCTTTATCCTGTCCATAACCAGGAGGAATCTGGCCTAGTAGTGATGTATTGTTTCAGCGGGCTCTTGGCGTATTAGAGATAGATCGCATATGTCTGGGCAGGTGGGTGGAATAAAGTCCGGAACCCTACCCGTCTCAAGGCTTGAAGGCTGTGAAGTTTCCAAATTTGGAAGCTTGGATTCTGGACATTGTCCAGCGAGTCGATCGATGCGACTTTAAGTTCGATTGCTTGAGCAAAGTCCGTCCCTCGCGGGAATCCGGCATGGATGGTTGGAAGCCGGACATGACTAATTTTCAATCTGAGAGAAGAGTCGCGCATTGTTCCTCTACCACTTGACGTAGTGGGTGACACAGGAAGAGTTAATCTCTCTCGGATCGGTTTAAGCCCAATCGATTGTAGTCGTGGCGACTCCCGGGCGGCGATCACGATCAAGAGCTCGTTGATGAGCGAGAGCTCTATTGGATCAACCGCTCGGCGAGTCTGGTAGCGTGAAGATCGCTTTTGGCGACTTGAAGTCTTTATCGAAGCGGTGGCGGACGGCGGTCATAGAAAACCACCTAGCGGATAGTTTGGCGGCGGCCAAGGCCCTTTGGCAAAAATACCGTCCTTGAAGGCGGGTGGAGCATCCTTCCTATCGGCGGCACGGCAGAGGAACTCTCAATGAAAGCACCAATGTCGATTGTCAAAACCGGCGGATCTCGGGTAGGGGTCCCGAGCGTGCGTCTAGGCGGATGGTAACGGAGGCAAGGGACACGATGTTTTACCGAGTTGGGCCCTCTTGATGGAGGTAAAACCCTATGTCTGCTTGATTAATATTGATGATATGGGTAGTACAAGAGTGGATCTAACACGAGATCAAGGAGGCTAATCCTAGAAGCTAGCCTATGGTATGATTGTTGTAATGGATGTAGTGTCCTACGGACTAAAACCCTCAGTTTATATAGACAGGAGAGGGCTAGGGTTACCTGAGTCGGTTACAATGGTAGGAGATCTACATATCGAGTGTCGCCAAGCTTGCCTTCCACGCCAAGGAAAGTCCCATCCGGACACGGGGCGGAGTCTTCAATCGTGTATCTTCGTAGTCTTGGAGTCCGGCGGATGATGATAGTCGGCTGTC
>JAHHZJ010003603.1:0-101183 GCA_021437245.1 Aegilops speltoides
GAGGCGGCGCCATCGGGACGGGCGGCGGCGCGCAGGCTTCGCGCCGGGCAGGGCTTCGGCGTCGGGACAGGCTTCGGCGTCGGCGTCGGCGTCGATCGGCGTCGGGGCAGCGCTTCGGCGTCGAGAGAGAGGAGAATGGGAAGTGGCAAAACTGCTAAGTGCAGTATTTATAGACGCACCTTTAGTCGCGGTCCGCCTCCCCAACCGGGACTAAAGGGTTTTGTTGCCGCTTGTTCCTCACAGAAGACCCTTTAGTCGCGGTTGGGGACAACAACCGCGACTAAAGGGTACCCTTTAGTCGCGGTCCGCCTCCCCAACCGGGACTAAAGGGTCTGTGCTGGAACTGGCGCGGTGCGGTGGGATGTTTAGTCCCACCTCGCTAGCCGAGAGGCTTCGACAGTGGTTTATAAGCGCGGCTGCGCTCACCACTTCGAGCTCCTCTCAAATGCAGGCTTACGGGCCTATTCTGTTACTATGAGCCTGTGGGCCTATTGGGCCTTCTGCGGGCCTGAATCCTGGCCCATTAATGGGTTTCTAGTCGTATTCAGGCCGTGGTGGCCCGAGAGGTGGCATATTTTTATTTTTTGCCTGTTTTTGTTTTCATTTTTGCTTTATTTATTTTGTTTTGTTTCTACTTACAACAAAAAACTTATTTATTTTATTTTATTTTGTTTCTAATTACTTATTTATTTTACTTTATGATAATTATTTTTGCTATTAAAGTTTCTAATTACTTATTTATTTATGTTATTAAAATCTTAAAAATACAATTATATATCAAAAAAATCAGAAAATAAAACTAATTCATTTTAAATTCTTGTTTTTCTTCTGTTTTTTTCTTCCTTTTTTCTTTTTTTTTTCTTCTGTTTGTTTCTTCCTTTTTCTTGTTTTTCTTCTTTTTTCTTCCTTTCTTCCTTTTTCTTTTTTCTTCTGTTTTTCTTCTGTTTGTTTTTTTCTTATGTTTTTCTTCTGTTTGTTTTTTCTTCTGCTTTTCCTTTTTTCTTCTGTTTGTTTTTTTCTTCTGTTTTTCCTTTTTTCTTCTGTTTTTTTTCCTTTTCCCTTCTTTCTTCTTCTTCCTTTTTCCTTTTAAAATCAGAAAAATAAAACTAATTCATTTTAAAATCTTAAAAATACAATTATATATCAAAAAAATCAGAAAAATAAAACTAATCCCTTGAAGGTTTGACAAAGGTTTGATACATCATTCAGTTCATCGACCAAATACAAAGTTTGGTACAATAAATTATTACACATCAATTCTTCCCTTGTGTCCCCGCTTGCTTACGATTGTGCCGTATCCATGGAGCATCCTCATCATTTAACTTAATGCTTGGGTCGGTGTTCACTTTGAAGGGCGGAATTTCAGCAAACATATTATAATCTTCGACATGTCTGTCTTGTCCTCCACTCCCACGATGTTTCTTTTCCTGAAAGAACAATGTGGCGCTTTGGATCATCGCATGATGTACTGATCGTTTTCTTATCTTTCCGTTTCCTCGGTTTGCTACTCATGTCCTTCACATAGAAAACCTGAGCGACATCTTTCGCTAGGACGAATGGTTCGTCAAGGTAACCAAGATTGTTGAAATCCACCATTGTCATTCCGTATTGCTGGTCCACCTTTACCCCACCTCCTGTTAGCTTGAACCATTTGCACCGGAACAAAGGGACCTTAAAGGAGGGTCCATAGTCAAGTTCCCATATCTCCTCTATGTAACCATAATATGTGACCTTTTGCCCATTCTCGGTTGCTGCATCAAAGCGGACACCACTGTTTTGGTTGGTGCTCTTTTATCTTGGGCGATCGTGTAAAATGTATTCCCATTTATCTCGTACCCTTGGAAAGTTGTTATAGTCGAAGATGGTGTCTTGGCCAACATGTACAGCTGATCTACAACATCATTGTCATTCATTAAATGTTTTCTCAACCAACTGCCGAAAGTCTCCATGTGGGCCTTCCTAATCCAGGATTCAGGCTTCCCCGGGTTGTCCGAGCGTAAAATATTCTTGTGTTTCTCAAAGTACGGAGCCACCAAGCTGGAATTGGTCAGCACAGTGTGGTGTGCTTCAGTCAGAGAATGGCCGTCCATACATATCGTTGATTTCCTTCCGATCGTGCCTTTTCCACTTAGTCTCCCCTCGTGCCGCGATCGAGGAAGACCAATCGGCTTAAGGTCAGGAACAAAGTCAACACAAAACTCAATTACCTCCTCATTTCCATAGCCCTTGGCGATGCTTCCTTCTGGCCTAGCACGGTTACGAACATATTTCTTTAATACTCCCATGAACCTCTCGAAGGGGAACATATTGTGTAGAAATACAGGACCGAGAATGAAAATCTCTTCGACTAGGTGAACCAGGAGGTGCGTCATAATATTGAAGAAGGATGGCGGAACACCAACTCAAACCGACAAGACATTGGATCACATCGTTCTGTAACCATGGTAGAACTTCTGGATTGATTACCTTCTGAGAGATTGCATTGAGGAATGCACATAGCTTCACAATGGCTACTCGAACATTTTCCGGCAGGAGCCCCCTCAAAGCAATCGGAAGCAATTGCGTCATAATCACGTGGCAGTCGTGAGACTTCAGGTTTTGGAACTTTTCTCCGCCATGTTTATTATTCCCTTTATATTGGACGAGAATCCAGACGGGACCTTCATACTGCTCGGGCATTCAAAAAGATGACCTTCTCTTCTTTGGTCGAGCGTAGCTGGCACGACCTTGAAACCATTCCGGATGCCGGTCATCAGGGTCTTTCAAACGTTGCTGGTCCTGCCGTGCTTCCTTTGTATCATTTGTCTTCCCATACACGCCCAAGAAGCTTAGGAGGTTCACGCAAATATTCTTCGTAACGTGCATCACGTCGATTGCAGAGCGGACATCTAGGACTTTCCAATATTCTAGCTCCCAGAATATAGATTTCTTCTTCCACATGGCTGCGTGCCCGTCGGCTCCTTCGAACTGATTGTCCGCCAGACCCTTTCCAAAGATGACTTTCAAATCCTTGACCATATCAAATACCTCAGCACCAGTGCGTTCCGCAGGCTTCGGCCGGTGATCTGCCTTGCCGTTGTAATGCTTGCCTTTCTTTCTTACTGGATGAATTTTCGGAAGAAATCGACGATGCCCAAGGTACACGTTCTTCTTACAATTTGGCAAATGTACACTTTCAGTCTCATGTAAGCAGTGCGTGCATGCATTGTATCCCTTATTTGACAGTCCCGAAAGGTTACTAAGAGCAGGCCAATCGTTGATGGTTACGAAAAGCAACGCTCATAGGTCAAATTCCTCTTGTTTGTGCTCATCCCACACACGGACACCACCCCACAGCTGTAAAAGTTCATCAACTAATGGCCTTAGGTACACATCGATGTCGTTGCGGGTTGCTTCGGACCTTGGATGAGCACGGCATCATAATGAACTTCCGCTTCATGCACAACCAAGGAGGAAGGTTGTAGATGCATAGAGTCACGGGCCAGTGTGCTATGGCTGGAGCTCGCTCGCCAAAAGGATTCATGCCATCCGCATTTAGAGCAAATCTTATGTTCCTTGCGTCAGCTGCAAAATCTTTGAACCATCTGTCGATCTTTCTCCATTGCGCTCCATCTGCGGTGTGTCTCAACTCCCGTCCGACTTACGGTCCTCTTTGTGCCATCGCAACAACTTGGCATGCTCTTTGTTCCTGAACAGACGTTTCAACCGTGGTATTATAGGAGCATACCACATCACCTTGGCGGAACCCTCTTCCTGGGTTTCGGCCCTCAACATCGTCACCGTGGTCATCGCCTCGATCTTATAACGCAATGAAGTGCATACCGGGCATTCATTCAAATTCTCGTATTCACGCGGTAGAGGATGCGATCGTTGATGCATGCATGTATCTTCGAACCTCTAAACCTAGAGGGCGACAACCTTCTTTGCTTCAGACGTCTTGGCGGGCAACTCGTTATCCTTTGAAACATATTCTTCAACATTTTCAGCAAGTTTTCAAATGCCGAGTCAGCTACACCTGCCTCTGCCTTCCATTTCAGCAAATCCATTGTGCAGCCCAGCTTTTTCAAACCATCATCGCATCCGGGTACAGCGCCTTTCTGTGATCCTCTAACATGCGATCCAAATTCTTCCTCTCCTTTTCAGTTTCGCAGCGTCTCCGTGCATCAGCAATGGTCCGACCAAGATCATCAACGGATCATCACGTGCCTCTTCTTCACCTTCCCCTTCACCTTCAGCATCCTCCATGAAAGTATCACCGAAATGAGCAAGATAGCTTTCATCGATGAAATCATCCCCTTCTTCATCTTCTTCCATTATAACCCCTCTTTCTCCATGCTTGGTCCAACAATTATAGCTTGGCATGAAACCCTTCAAGCAGATGCATGTGAACAACTCTTGAGGAAGAGTAACCCTTCTCATTCTTACAGATAACACATGGACAGATAACAAAACCCCCCCGCTTGTTCGCATTAGCCACTACGAGGAAATCTTTCAAACCCGTAGTGAACTCGCCGGAGAGTCGGTTACCGTACATCCATTGCCGATTCATCTGCATTATTATAATATAAAATATATAATTAACCATCATGCATTTGTTAAACTAACTAGCTACAAACAATATAAATTAAACAATGAACTACACACATGCATATTGACACATCAAAGGTTCATCAAGTTGCTAACCATGATCAAGAGTGTGGCTCCAACACTTCATGTCATGTTTGTTTCATGCTCTTGGGGCATTTCATCAAACACCTTATGTGCATAAGAGGAACCAAAAGCAAACCTACACCCACTTGTGAAGAGAATGGCTCCAAATGGCTAAGTGTTGGCTGCTGGATGGGTATATATAGGGGAGGGGCTTTAGTTGCGGTTGGCCTGGCAAACCGTGACTAAAGGTGCCCGAAGGCCTTTAGTCGCGGTTGTCCTGGCCAACCGCGACTAAAGCCCCTCACGTGCACCAGCTGGCCACCGAGCGCCCTGGGCCCAGGCCTTTGGTCGCGGTTCACCTCCAGAACCGCGACTAAAGGTCCCATTAGTCGCGGTTCCTACAGCTTCGCGACTTATGGGGCTGGACGGAAGCCTGTTTTTCCACCAGTGGGTTTTGCCCTTTGGGTAGCCCAATGGGTCACCCGATTAATATTAATGAGTAAAATACATTCTTATTTCATACGAGGTGTGTGGTGAATACATGGTAATTAATTTGTTTAGTACACACTATTTTTCTAGGTTGGTTTAGTACACAGCAACGCTGCCGGTAAGGATGCATGTATGCGTCTTTGCTCTGCCTTTTATTTCTTGTCGATCGCTTCAGAATGGTAAGGCCCATAGTTGAATTGTATAAATACTGCTAGTCTATGTATGTAACTTCATTTGCTCAAGAAAAATGTATGTAACTTCAAAATGGTGCTGTGCGTGGTTGGCAACAAAATGAACATAGGGGTAGCTTATTTAGTCCCACCTCGCTTGCTTGAGCCCACGGCCGGCTGTGCTGTACTATAAAGGGGACAAAGAAAGGAATCGGCAGAGTTCAAAGGAATTCTAAACGCAAGATATGAAGTCAGTTCAGCAAAATAAAAATGAATTGAAATGTTAGACCCGACGGGTGTACTATTGGGTCGGGTCACCCATCCGCTTACAGCATGGGTCTCCTTCTAAGATCGTGTGCAGACTGTACACCCGTTAAATATTCGGGTATGGATCTGGGAGAGCTTGACTACTAGGTTGATGCAGATTTGAAAAATGTTCATAGTTCTGAAAAGAAATAGCAGGGTCGGCCCAAGTGTTTATTGATCTGAAAAAGTTCATTAGTTTTGAAAAAAATCGCGTTCTTTGTAAAACAATCATAAAAGTTGAAAAGAGTTTGACGATTGGAAAACAAAATTCATGAATTTAATAAAATGTTCATGAATTGAAGAAAAAGTTCATGATTTAAAAATAGTTCATGATTTTTTCAAAAGAAAAGGAAATTGGAAGATAAATCGGACCAATGAAAACTGAAAAGGAAAAACAAATAGGCTCTCATTGGTTGGTGTTATATTTGAAGAAGAAAAAGAAGGTAATTATACACAATAAGAAAGTTGGCCAGTTCATTATTGTGGTTGTACTAAGCAAATAGGTGCTGGGTTGGAATGTTATCAAGGCGTTTGTTTTTTGAAGGTTTACCGAAGCGAAAAAAATGTACAAAATGGGTCGGCCCAGGGCGGAGAGAGTGTGTGCAGGACGGACACAAGCCGTATATAAAGAAATGTACTTCAAAAAAGACCATCATGCCCTTTGTTAAGAAGGGGTATGGACAGATCTGGTACATCGATGTGTCTAAGGGGGTTGTACATCAAAGAAGAAGTGATTTATACACATTTCTAAAGGAGTTGTACGAAGCAAACCCCAACTTTCAAAACTGAAGTTGTAGATGATGTAGATTAGATCTACAAAGCGAAACCAACATTTGCCATGCCTTCTGTGAAACGTCAAGTCTTCTTATTATTCTCTTGAAATAAGCTTTCGCTTTGATGTATAGATCATTGAACTGAAGTACCCGCCATAGTTTACACATTATAGAAGTATTAATTTGAAAGAATGAAGCAAATAATCTATTACGGCAACAGCGACGGCCTTGGCTTAACCAACAACTGGTCTTCTTAGCATCTTGCTGGAGATGGTGCTTTTTGGTTTTTGCCTTGTGTTCTGTCGGAGTTTCTGTGAAGGTTGTCAAAAACATGTAATAACTAGATAATACCCCGCACGTTGTTGCAGTAACTTTGTTAAAAAAAATGTGTAAATAGCTGGTAAAAATAACTAAATCTAATGAAAAGAAAATATAAGACGGAAAAATATAAGAAAGTCTCTAAAAATAGAATATATATACTTTTGACTAACATGCAAAGAAAGTCTCTAAAAATACCATTTCAAACAAATATGTAAAGGATGACTACCATGCATGTATGATGTGGCAGCATCACATCCATAGATCAATACAAAAATAATTGTAATTTATACATTTGCATATGTGGCAGATTGTCTATGGCTTAGTGAGAGAGAAGACCTAAATGCATGGCCTTAGTCGGGACGTTTGGCTATGTGGCAGATTTTGCATGGGTTAGTGGGAGAAAAGACTTAAATGCATGCCCTTAGTGGTGTCGTTAAGGTGGACACTTTGCATATTGAGAGAATTGGGACCAACTTATTAAGAATGTAAGAATGGTGCTTGTGAGTTTTCACGGCGTTGTAGGTGTTCAGACGGCAAGCACCTCACAACAGGTTTTCCACAAGTGCATGGAACTAATCAGCTGGAAAATGGATCATAGACATGTGGTTTATTGTAGCTCTATAGGATCAGATGGAGACGCTGTTGGGGATGCCCTTGCCGGTGACGCCAGGCTAGGAGAATGGTTTCATGAGCTGGTACGGCATGATGCCGGCGCGGCACCGGTTCTTGAGCTTCCTCTCCTTGTTCCTTATGTCGATGATCCCGTCCACCTCCTTAAGACACTCGTTGAACCTTAGATATGCCGCCTGCATCATGGTGTCATCACCCCACAGTGCGCTCTCCATCCCTCCGAGGTACTCCTCGTCAGGAGAGTGACTAGAAAACACGTCCAACACCGTCATCACCAGCTTTGCCGGCACCTGCAATGCGAAGCATTCTCGGCTGGTCCGGGTTGTCCAGGAACTTCTCAAAGGTCGCGGTGTCTACTGGCTCCTCCACTGGCATGTTGGTGTGCGCGATGGGGGGGTGGTTCGGGAAGAGTCCCCCGAAGTCTTACAGCTCGAAGTTGACCGCCGCGTGGTGCGCCGCCACGACCCACATGATGGTGGTGAGCTTGTGCGCTAGGTTCTCCCGAGTATCTAGTTTAGGCCACCAGGGCGCATCCTTCTTGTCGCCATGTCCCTCGGTGCGCAACTCCTTCTAGAGCGCCTGTAGTTCCACGTCGTTGGCGATGGTGGCAGCGTCCGGGTAATACTGGGAGACGTATACCAGTAGCCACCCCTTGATGGCGTCCCGGATGAGGAGCCCATCATTAGCGAATGGGTAGTCTTTGATGGCAAGATTGAGGCCGTGCTCCGCCATCGGTAACCAACTTTCCCATTACGTGGATAACTATTGTTGGGGTAGAAGCACATTTTTTGGGGCTAACACTAGGAATTCCTAGAATGTATATTTATATATTTTGAGGGTTTATATGGGTTACCAAAAAAAAGAATAAATCTAATACAAGGAATAAATTCCCTAGGTGCTAATACAAGGTACATTATATATACTGATTGCATTTTTCTAAATTTCCTTCCACCGAATTATGATTTTGCCACTGGTAAAATAATTTATGCGTCAATTTTTCACCTGTTTGTGTTGAATCGATGGATGAATGAGGAAGAGATTATTTTTAGAAAAAGAGAGGAGCGGTTAATTACGTGGAATGCTATTACCAAAATCTAGTGTTGCAAATGGTAGAACCACGAGCAACCCAAGTGTGAACAGAGAGAACCATATCAAATCTTGATAATCCGGGATTAATTTGCTGACTCTACATCTACATTTTCCAACTTTAGTTCCACTCACTTGAACACGTTACTTATCAAGACAAAAGTACATCGTCCAATAGTTTTTTCAACTTTATGCTGATAATTGTTTGTAGGCAGACTCGTGTCACATATGACGTATTGTGAACATCTTTGATCTTCGAGCTTCGGTGGTACATAGATGCAAGACAACTAATTACAGGTAACTTCTGCCACGCTATCATGATATCTTGGATCTTTTTTTTTTGCGGGTGTTGATATCCTTGATCTACCAGAATTAATTGTGTACTTTGTATGTGTTTCCCAAGACATGTGAATAACGAGAACACACACCCTACTAGATCAGGATAGAATCTGATAGGTGTCAAATCGTATGTTGTCTAGTAGTCACCAGGTCTTCCACGTCCTCATTGCGTGTCCCTCGCCCCGGCTTACATCTCGCCCATGTAAGCTGGCTGAACTGATAACGGTTGATTGCTTCCAGCCAATACTATGGGCCGACACATACAAATGAATAAAGAGCTAATCCATTTTTAAAGCTGATGGACTCCTGATAGGATGCATGTGAACGAGGTTTGTTGCCAGTCATTTGTCGTTCCTTGTTTCATTTTCTTCCTTTACTCCTTAGTGTCACGGGTATGGTTACAACTTATAAGTAGTGTATACATGCGGATATATGCACGGGCCTATCGACTCCTCTTCTCCTATGACATTTTGGTCGATACACCCGGTTTATTCCCCAATTAACCAGTCTATTTGACCAGTTTTCACCGGTTTGACTGACCCGGGGCGTTGTATGTAGAGCTTGAGGACACACTAGATCTGGGTTTTTTTAACCAATGGTTTGGTCTGGTTTTTAAAACTATGCTTCTCACTCACCTCCACATCAGCCCTTATGTGCTAGCAGGGAATCATAACTCTCTCTTCTCCCGTGACAATCGTTTAGGCAAAAAACTGTTGTGCTCGCGTGAGTGCTCTTCTGGGCCTCTTGAGCCCGGAAAAAGAACGGTTGCGTGAACCAACCTGTAGAATTGCTCCCATCTTTTACAGAATTTTCAACTTTATTGTGATGATTGTTTGTAGCCATACTTGTGTCACACTGATGTATTGTGAACACCTTCGAGATTGGATCTTCCGCGGTACACACATGACAACTTATTATAGGTAACTTGTGGCACACTATCATGCTATCTTGGAACCATCAAAACAATTTTTTGAGTGATGTATATTCTTATATCATGTGTTGTCTACGGGTCACCACGGGCTTGCTGCGCACCCACTCGCCCCGACTCGCGTTTCACTGACGCAAGCTCGCCGAACTGCTCATGATGGATTACTTCCAGACAGTGCTTTTGGGGAAGGCATACACGGAAATTAAGTGATGCCTTCCAATGAAGGGTAAATCTTAGCCGAACATATGGATTACACTCAATCATATTTTAGATGTGTTAATATACAGCTGGGACCATGCATGTTTTGCATGTAAACCTTCTTTCCCAGCGAGCTAACAGATCTTGTCTCGCAGGCAAACAACTTTTGTTCCATAGTTAGCAAAAGTAGAAAGCAGTGTAGCTTTCACATCGAGCTAGTTGTGACAATCTATACTTGAGAGTGTTATATAGCTAGCATGCAAAAAGGTGAACACTATCTCGAGCGTATGCATCCCTCGTTACATGTGAAGAAAGACAAATGACTGGCAAAGTGTATTGATATTTACTAACCATCAGGTGTTCTATTACTTACAAAAGCACAAAGTTATACGGTTGTGAAAAATACTCCCTCCGTCCCATAATGTAAGATGTTTTTTGACACTAGACTAGTGTCAAAATACGTCTTACATTATGGGACGGAGGGAGTAGGTTCCAGTCCTTCTAAGCCCGTACAACTCTCAAACATAGATGTAGGTGCATCATAAAGGTGCATCATAGGCTGCCAGCGCAGGTGAAGAAAATGCAGTTCTGGTCGCCTTCCCTGTCCTCCCTTGTTGGCACCTTTTCTCTTACACACCGTCTCACCCTCTGTGTCTCTTTTTCCAATTGCTCCACGATATAGTCGGAGAAACACTCTTGTTTACAAAATCCCATCTCACCTCTGCAAAAAAGAAATACGAATCATGTCATGCACGCATAGAATAAAATTAATTGGATGCTAAGGGGAGGTGTTGAGTTGACAATCAATTGCTTACTTGAACATATGCACGGTGCCACTACCGATCCACCTGCGGCATAGACCACATGACAGTATGGCTGCTCGGAATGGCCTCCTATTGCTCCAACAGAGGTTTGGTAGTGTAACCTCTAGGATCTCACGCGCGTTGGTGTGGATGAGAGGCCCGACCATGCGTAGGCGTGCATCGGTTGGTTCCATAATAGCTGAGACAATAACGACGCCAGATCTCTCTGGGTTGTAGCGGCACCCTTTTGGCGACTGTGCTACATCGCTGAATCGCTTTAGCAGTGAGGCCATGAAGAGCTGAGATGATGCCCTTGGAATATCAATTGTAGGAACGGTCAAGTGGCAAAGGTGGTGCCTGATAGTTTGTCTTTCAGAGAATTCAGCTGCCCTATGTGTAGAGGAGGAGGAGCATGGGATTTATATAGTGTTGGGAGAGAACGTTGTATTTGCAAAACCTTTTTAATCTCTTTGTGTGTGTGTGTGTGTGTGTGTGTGTGTGTGTGTGTGTGTGTGTGTGTGTGTGTGTGTGTGTGCGCACGCGCAGGGGAGGGGTGGAGGAGTTAATTTAGTGCTGGCAGGCATGTTGTAATTGCATAACTTCCAAAGGATTTCTCTTTTGGGGAAGAATTTATCCTAGTTAGTACCTTGGTATAGAAAGGTTAACACCAATAGGTCGCAAGCGCCATCTCCTCCATACGAACTACGACAAGCGAAGATTGAACTGTTTCCTCTCAATTTCCAGTGATATTGCTGCATTACATAGATAAAACCTTAGTTTGAAAGAACAATATTTAAAGCTTTTGCATTGGACTATGGAGCCATTTTCTACAATTCTCGTAGACATGATGTGATGTTTTGAAGAGTACTTATGTTACCTTTTTCATAGCTATACAATATGAATTCAATCTTTTGTAGTAGTACAGGTAAATTGTTTCATGAGGAAATTAATCTGGATTAACATGACTAGTTTTAACTCACAATTTTAGAATTGCCATGTAAATGCAGAGTACATTTTCTGTATGGTTTTGCACATATCTTCAACTAATTATTCCAATCATTTCATTTTGGGACAAACCTCAATCCTTTTTTAGGCGTACCAATGTGTAGTTCTCCATACCGTGTATATTTCTATTTGGAAATTTGCTATTCTCATATTCCTCTTAAGCATCACTGGCCTATTTTCAGTCGTTCTGGTCCAATAGCACATACTATTCATTTGACCTCATTAACTCGAACTGCCAACTAAATATATTCACACCCTTGTCTACTTCTACTTCAGAAGGAAATTTTTCCGCAATTTGAGTGTTTCTTTCATTCAGTATAGCTGCATAACGACACTTACGGACATTAAAATTACTTAAAAGATAGTTCCTTGGTGCATCTAATAATGTATAACACTAACAATTGCTATTAAGTGGGTAACTAGTTCCGAACCAACCAAATCCCGTACCCTGTAGTAAAACGCAAACCCCATCAACGAGTAATTGCAGCACACAATAAATTCACGGCTAGACCTTGAGCATTGCCAACTACAAAGGTTTGCATTGTAAGGTTGAGCAATTATTCACAAAATCATGAGAACGAATCTATGAACTAATTTAGTTATGCCATTACCCAAATAATCTACCTTTGTACAATGATTCAACAGAGTATGATGTTAGAGCGAATAATACCTCGCCTCCGAACACGACTCTCATTGGAAGTTCGCTGAGAGAACACCTACAGTATTTGGTTACCTTACTTGTATTTAGGTTGTCATGGGGGATCTGCACCTCTTTCAGCCGCTCCCCCTTTATAGTCGTCACGCGATTAATATCCTAACTCCCACCAAACATTATCAGTATGTTGTGTTTCGGTAGTAGTGTGTGGAAGGGAAGTTGAGTCATTTTCAAAATAAAATAAAACAAAATAGGGGAAGGTTAATTTTGTGTTGGTGACTGTGCACATTTACCGAAATAGAGTCCAATAAAGGAACAACCTGGAGTTGCGAATGTGTGAGGAGGGGCCACCATCTCATGTCCGGATGATCTGGATTTGTGCAAGCTTTGCATCTACATATTTCAACTTAAGTTCCTCTCGATGAATTTTGTCATAGCATTCACAATGTCAAACAACATCCATCGGTAACCACCTCTCCGACTACGTGGATAACTCTTATTGGGGCACAAGCACATATTTTGGGGCTAACAGTTGGAATTTCCAGAGTGTATTTATATATGTTGGGGTTTATATGGGTTACAAAAAAATGAATAAATCTAATACAAGGAATGTATTCCCTAGGTGCTAATACAAGGAACATTATATACGGCTATTGCATTTTTCTAAATTTCCTTCCACCGAATTATGATTTTGCCACTGGTAAAATAATTTGTGCATCAATTTTCCACCTGTTGGTGTTGAATCGATGGTTGAATTAGGATGGGATTATTTTTTTTAGAAAAAAGAGAGGAGGGGTCAGTCTTGGAAAAGGTATAACCATGAGCCACCAAAGCGTGAAGAGAGATAACCAAATCCAATCTCGATAATCTAGGATTAATTTGCTGACTCAACATCTACATCTTCCAACTTTAGTTCCACTCTCGCGAACACGTTACTTAACAAGACAAAAGTACATTAAAAAAGTGCATCGTCCAGTAGTTGTTTAAACTTTATGCTGATAATTGCTTGTAGGCAGACTCATGTCACATATGATGTACTGTGAACATCTTTGAGCTTGGAGGTTTGGTGGTACATAGATGCAAGACAACTAATTATAGGTAACTTCTGTCACATTATCATTGTATCCTGGGTCTACCCAAACAAATTTTGTACTTTGTATGTGCTGCCAAAGACATGTGTACAATAAGAACACATGCACTCTACTAGATCAGGATAGAATTGGAGGTTGTCAAATCGTGTGCTAATAGTCACCATGTCTTCCACGGCATCATTGCGCTCCCCTCGCCCGACTAACGTCTCATACATGTAAACTGGCGGAAGTGCAAATGCTTGATTGCTTCCGGCCAATACTTTTGGTGACTCATACACATGGATAAAGCTATTCCATTTTTAAAGCCGGTGGATTCATGATAGGACGCATGTGGATGAGGTTCCCCCTCCTTTAGTCCTTAACTAGATCATTGTTATGCTGTTGCCGCACTCCATCTATTTGTATAATAACATGATAAAACTTTTCTATAAATGTATTACACATGAATATTGAAAATTTAATTTACACCAACAAACCCATATATGAGTTACTAATTGAGGGAATTTGACATTCTATAAAAGCTTTCTCACATACAAATTGCTTTGGCATGAGGATGCACAACAATCTTAGAATGAATGAAATCTATAATAGAAACACAACATTTATATGCTCTTCCAACAATGAATTTGATGATATGCCCAACTTCAGTTTGCACTTTGATAATGTACCCCACCCTATGTCATTGAAATGTGGGGTCTGGATTGGCAAATTATCGAACGGCAAAATCTGATGATAACCAAACAGATGCGATAGTACTTCAAGTATAGGAAGCAACAATTAGAGGGATAATTTATAATTTACACCAACACACATGTCGCTCATTAGTAAGCCATCATAAACAAGTTTCATTTGTTACGCATCCTCGCCCATCCATCTGTATAAAACACCAAAAACAATCTCATTTAAATTTGTGATCGCCCGTACATCACAAAATTGAAGCAATCTGCTGTCATTTTCTTGGTGTTCTCTGTAGTAGACTACTCAGAATTGGGACCAAATCAAATCCATCACAAACTCAAAGCAATCTGCGGTCATTTTCTTGCAGGCTTTTGCAACAGCTCATACTGCAACCCTCTGTACCGTCCAAGAATGCATCCAATTAGCAAATACAGTAAAATCTCAACACAAAAGATTAGAGTTTGTTGCAATTCTAATCCAAATTCTTGCAGAGAAGAAGTCAATATATGACAGAATGCAAGCACTTCTCATAAATCATGCAAGGTCAATGTGATTGTTTGATTGGATTGTCAAGAGTTGTGATGTTACCTATTCAGCTACATCAAGGTACTCGACTGCGACAAGCCGGAACCAGAGTAGGGGGGCAAGCTATGGCGAACAATGGTATCAGCTGTGAGTGGCATGTCATTATAATTAAGTGATGGCGCATAGAGAGAGAGAGAGAGAGAGAGAGAGAGAGAGAGAGAGAGAGAGAGCATCTCGCCGGAGCTAGCACCTCGCCATATCCACCATTGTCTAGCTGTACCAGCACCTGCGACGCAATTTCCATCTGGAAGCAGCTCCCAATATCCACCATGCAGAACAAGAGCGCCTCACAGAGCTCGACCAATGACACTACCAGCATGCCTCCCCAACACTGTGCGTGGCCAAGACTGCCAATATCTAAGGACTAAGGAGCTTTCTGCTCCTGGGGCACAAACTCAATAGGTGGAACAAAATGGGTCTAGCGACGCAGAAGAGCAATTATCTCCAGACTTGACAGCAAAACCACTCAATTTCTAGCGATGTTTTTCAAACAAGTGTAGAAACTAAAGCACGAAGAATAATCTACGCAGACCGAGTTAGGTGGGAATATAATTAGCAGTTGATAGGGGATTGGTTGAATGACTTACTGACAGTTCTTGCAGAAATCTGTCAATGACCAATCGATTTGTTAAATGAAGGATTTTGTGAAACAAGTTAATTGAGCCACTTATTGCAATACGATGAGGGAAACAAAAAATTGAATAAGCAAACAGGAATCAGAGAAATACACAATAGTCAGTAGCAAGAGTATTAATTGTGGCCAGATTAGTTTATTTTTATGAAACTAAATCCAGATGTTGTTCAACGTGTGTAGCAAGGAGAGAAGAAATAAAAATATTTACTCTTGTATACATTAAGAAGGCTCAGCTATCAAGAACCAGGGAAAGAAATATTACATATAGTTGAGGTCCTTGAGATCACCATCTGAACTTGGGACGTTCCAACTAACATGACCCTGACATAAGCGTATGTATCATTCCGAGCCTGCCTATGCAAAAATAAGGCCAGACCTGTCCAAGAATAACAAACACTGCCTATTTTTTAAGTTTCAAGAAACCATAATTTGCAGTACTTATTTTAATCAAAAGGGATAAACGAACTTACTACAGAAGTGCAGATTGCAGAATGTACTTCCAATGTCGTGATAATTAACCTCCAGGAACTATTTGTGTGAAGAGGACATTTATGCACCAAGACATGAAAAAAAACATAGATTAGCAATCAGACCAGATATGACTAACACTGAATGCATTTTCATTAGTATTAGGATCTCCATTGTAGCTAGGAAATCATGTTCTCTTTGACAAGATAATAATATGCGACTTCCTGATGTTCCAATCTATCACACGTAAACCTCAAGAACCCACATTCAAGTATGCAACTGAATAGATGGTGACAATTGAGCATATCTGAAATTATGTAATGGTTGAACTACCAAGTAGGATATAGTCCTACCATCCAAGCCGCATCCGAAGCACAAAATTCACTCCAGAAATAGATTACATTACATGCTTTATGTGGCATTTTAATGACACAACTATTAACCTCAAGACCCTGTTTGTGTTGAAATTGTAGTTTGAGCAATCTTACCTGCCATTGTATCGGTATCAAGATCTCCTACACGTAAAGGCTTAAACATGTTCTGTCTCATTCCAAGCAATTGGCATAGATAATTCGTTCCCATTGTGTAGTTTATCACATGACCAACATCAAGAACCTACATTGCAAAGTGCAACTCGATAATGTGCTAAAAGGAGGGTACAATTGAGTAGAAAATTCTATAACTAACAGCGAATTTGAGATAGCCATCCTAGTTGAGGGATCACGAGAGAAGGAATTGGGACACTACCAGGGCCATCACCGTCGCCTCTGTCCGCCTTGAGCCGTTGATATCGTGTCAAGCAGCCACAAGAGGAGGGGTCGACATGAGCATCCTCGTCACCTCACAGGCTCACACCGCCATGGGCATTCAACATCGTCTCACGCTGCCACGGGAGGAGGAGCCGCCATGAGGCGTGGCCATCAGCCCATCACCTCGCGCCGCAAGTCATCGTCACTTCACAACAGGAGAGGAGGGATCTGTCAGTGCCACCTCTCAGGCCGCCACAGATGGGGATCTTGGGGTTTCGACGCCGTGGAGTCGTGCGAACGAGGGTGGCACACAGGAGAGAATAGAATCTATGGCAGCGGCACCATGGCGGCAGAGGCAGGGGTGAGGAAGGGAGAACGGTGGCGGTGGCGGCGCAACCATAGGCGCAGGGTGAGAGCGAGGGACGGAGAGGGATTGGTCGATGCGAGGGCCTCTGGACTTGTTTTTTAGGGTAACTCCTGGACTTGTTTAACGGGTCGACACCCGCTGACCCGGATTAATCACAGAGCCTCCGAAAATGCTACGGAGTAGCAGCCCATAAGGACAATTGGCCCGATTCGCGACATGAGCATAGAACGGACGGCCATGGACGCCTCAAACACAAAATCGGACGGCTCACGGGTATGGATGCGTGTGAGGGCTGGAAAAGTGCTCGGTTATAATGTTTCTAAATGTCACGGGTATGGTTACAGGTAGCGTATACATCATACATGCGAATATACCATGTTGGTTCGTACGCCCAGTTCATTCCCAAATTAACCTGACCGTTTGAATTACACGCAAAAAAAAACCTCACCGTTTGACCAGTTCTCACCGGTTTGATGGGGATGGGGGTCGTATCTAGAGCTTCAAGACACACCAGTTCTGGGTTTTTTGGGTCCAACCAACGCTTTGGTCTGGTCTTTAAAACTATGCCCTTCACTCACCACCACATCTACCCTTATGTGCTAGCAGGGAATCATAACTCTCTTCATCCATGAAGTGTGTTGGGCTGGGCCGACTTGATCTTGTTTCTTCTTCCTAGGGGTTGATAATCATGCAAACATAAAAAAATGCTCTGCTGCCACGAGGGACCCCCAATTTGGCGATCTGCGCACCAGGGATCAAAGCGAACGTGTACCCCCAGCTCCTCCATGTGCCCTTTTGGGCCGGCCCATGTCCAGAGCGCGATGCCCACATTTTTCTCAATTCAATTTTTATTTTTTCTGTGTTTTCTTTTTTAAAATAATTCATGATTTCGAAAGAGAACCGAATTTATTTTTTGAGAATTTTTAAATAGAACATAAAATGTCCTCGAATTAAAAAAACCATAGTTTTGTTTTTTTGGCAAATCTGAAAATGTTCGTGATTCTGACAAATGTTCAAATATTCAAAAATGAAGAATTCTCGCGGTTTCACAAAATGTTCATCTATTTCAAAAAATGCTCACAAATTCGAGAAGTGTTCATGAATTTCTAAAAAATATTGATGAATTTCTATAATATGTTCAAATATTCAAAAATAGTGGGAAATTTTGTATATTTTTCCTAAATTTCAAAAAAGTTTCCAAAATAAAAAAGTGCCGATTCAAAAGTATTCATGAACTCATAAAAAGGTTGTCAAAATAAAAAAAGTTCCTAATTTTCAAAAATTATTCCCAAATATGAACATATATTAATTGATTAAAAAATTGCTCCCCTGTCCAAAAATTCCCAAAATTCATAAAATGTTCATGAATTATATATTTTTCTAGTGAATTTGAAAACAATGTTCATGAATTTAAAAATGTTTGGAATTGAAAAAAATATTCACATATTTAAAAATTGTCATGATTTCAAAAAAATGTTGACAATTTAAAAAATTGTTCAGATTTTAAATTGTGTTCACAAATTTAAAATAAATGAAAAACAAAAATGGATAAAAAGAAAGAAAAAGAAAAAGGAAATGGAAAGGGAAATGGAAAACAAAAAAGAAAAGTGAAAATGCAAATGAAAAAATAGAAATAAAAATAAACGGTTCAGATCTAGAACCTTCCAAAAACTGGTGGAGATGAAATCTGGCAATAGGTTGGCCCATAAGAATATATATATAGCATGTTTGTGTGTGTGTGTGTGGGGGGGGGTTACGCGGCAGGTCGCTCGTGGCAACCTGCACGACAAATAGGAGCCACCCTCGCGTGAGTGCTCTTCTCGGACTCGTGCGCCTGCAAAAAGAACATTTGCTCTTCTTTACTTGGTGCGACAAGAAACCACGCACGGCTGCCCTCGTGTGCCTTGTCATGCTAGAGCTCGAGCGGGAAGAGTTTGGCAACAACCAAACAGTCGTTATATAGTCCACTCCATGTAAAACGGAAATTCGAATGAGCGAATGTCAGAATTCGAGCAGTAAAGCGTGATCCAGTCTAGTGCAAAAGTGTTCCTGCTCTATGCAATGAAGTTATGACCAAATTATGCTTGACATGCAAAAGAAATCATTACTAGGTGCACATACAAGGAAAAGGTGGATTTGCTAA
This sequence comes from Aegilops speltoides, assembly GCA_021437245.1. Lineage (NCBI taxonomy): Eukaryota > Viridiplantae > Streptophyta > Magnoliopsida > Poales > Poaceae > Aegilops > Aegilops speltoides. The sequence goes on from JAHHZJ010003603.1 coordinate 19,069, forward strand.
GTGCGCACAACCAAGAACAAATCATGGTGACATTATCACATTTAAAGGTGTTTTCAAGACTAAAAATGCTTTGTAGACTATACCGGTTTGCGCTTCGGTTTCATCATTGGCTTCGTATCAACAAGGGCTTCTAAATTAGATTCCACCTGGCTAATTTGAAGTCAAAGTAAAAAACCATTGAAACACACAAACATAGGGTCGCTTTCTACTTCCTATAAAAACCTTCGCATGTTTTACTGAAATGACTGAACCAATTCGGAGGAAGTCACAATTCAAGAAAAAAAAGTTAATCAAATAGCATTGGACTTAGCTGAGACTTTGTCAATTCTCATCTAGGTGAGAATTAGCAAAACCTAAAAAGAAAAACTCAGAGCAAGTCGGGCTTGTCAAGGACGGGCGCTTGTATCTATTGTCGTTTTCCAGATGAGGGCAGTGCACCAACATCGGCCAGGATACAAAGCTCTACGTAGTAGATTCAAGAGCTAATCACAATACACTCGACCCTAGTTGAGTCCTCCATCAACTGCAGCACAAGCGGGCACTTCACCGACATCATGCTTGCCGACGTTGTCATTCGCTCGCCAAACTTGTACCGCACGGTGCCAACGACCCACAAGTCCACGGGGAAGACACTTGTTCCACTTCCTATCGCGTTATCGAAGTATCCGGCGGAGCTCCCTTGGAGCATGACTCGCACCGCGTCTGGACATGGCGTTCTTGCCATGATTGGTACATGGCTAGAGGGAGAGGACCCAGATGACCTGACATGAAGCAATTGACAGATATAGAAGTGGATGCCTTGTTCAAAGCTGATCCGGTCGATGTGGTGAGAGACAAAAATTGACAAAACCTTCAAGTCTCGTAGCGGCAGTAAACATGCTTAAGAAAACCATGCACGTCAACAATGGACGCGGGAAACAACAAAGCAAATAGGAGGAAATGAAGATCGCAAAGACTGATGCTACAACTGTGCAAATAATTGTACTAAATCAACAACAATTAATATGGATTGAAGAGAGTACAATATTTGTTATTTCATTTATCACTGGAGAATTGAGAAGAATAAATCAAATGGGGCAGTCAGTAATCAGAAAAATATGACCATTGTTGATTTGTACTAGAGTAGATGGTAAGGTGCGCTCCGCTGCCTCTGCAATAGTTGAATTATCATTTAAAGCTGAGTGTTACATCTGGCTTAGGATGCTAATCTTATTTAATACCATGTTATAGGGTGTAAGCCGAGGTCTTATTCACCACAAAAAGAAAAATATCCATTTCTATTCATAAAATATTAGAATGGTGAAAATTTTATTACATATAACTTATATTTACTCATATGTTTACTGTTTTACATCACATGTTTGTATGACCTTCCGCCTAAGCAAAATGCTTCATAGCTGTTCCTGGCCACAATGTTATTCATGTATGTACGCGATGGCTATTTACTTGATCTATTCTCTAGAGGCCGAAGAACAAAGACCATTTTATGATGATGTCTACATGGTAGAGCACGGCCAGGGAGCTTTTCTACCCCCATGGATAGCGGTGTAATTTCCGGATAGGATCTTACCCACTCTAGGCTGGAATGATTTATTATTGTTGTAAAATGATATTTATTTTTAAACTTTTGAACTTGGCTTTGTGCATCATGCTATGTAGAGGCCGGGCATTCTTTTGATGTGGGTATATCACTTCAATATATCAAGTCAATGAAATGTCCTTTATCAAAAAATGTTGTTCCTCGCAACAGTAGTCACCCAACTATGAAAAGTAGCTAAGGTATCATGGGTGATTTCATTTTACTTTTACCACATCTGTGTACCTGGTCAAAAGTCAAAAGAAATTAACTTATGTTATTTATATATGGAAAAAATTAGACTTCGCTCAAAAAGTTTATTCGGTCTCTTCCCACCAAATATTTGACTAAATAACCAAGTCATTATGTTGCTCATTTTCTTTCGTTCTATACTTGACTATGCATGAAACCCAAAAGAAGATCTTAGAGCATGTGCATCATCAGTTTAGATTTTGCCTTATCTCTTCTAAAAAACTGATATTGTCTTATCTTATGTCTGTAACGTAATTCAAAGATGGTATTAAGAAAAGATGTACAATGTATCGTCTCACAGTCTTATCTACACTAACTAAATGTAGCTAAATATATGATGAGAAATACGGTTGCTAGGACATCATCTCTTAACCGAGAGAAGGTAAGTATTTTTACTGGGTTGGTTCTCCTCCACTTCTGTATGAGTAATGCTAGTCTCAAAGGGGATTTAGAGGCGATATGTTTTGAGTAACATATGTTATTGTAACATAGCGCTTCCCAAGAGGAGATGATTCTACAAGCTAATAAATGAAGCCATCTATGATACCACTACTATGTTACTTTGCACAATGGAGGTAGACTAGTGTCATATGCATGACACCAGTACAAATTACTCCCCACTATGACCAGTCTTAGGCTGGCCATAGTGGTAGTATCTTAGCCGGTATCATGCACTCGAGAATAGCAAACACTCTGACGTGGCAGCGAATTAAAGAAAAGAGAGAGGGAGCCTAATTTTGTCACATTTCCCCTTGCGTGTTTTTGGGTAGCATACGTGGTCATTTCTACGAAAAGTAGTGTTGTGTGAACTACAAGGCCGCTTTAACAGAGGTTAGGGAGCAAAATGCTCGGTGTTCAAGTTAAAGGTCAAACTAATCTTGTATATACTGAGGTTAAGTTATTGAAAATAAACTGTTTGATATTATTATTATTATTTCAAAAATCTTTTTTGATAGTAGTTAGACTCCATGTTATCGGTATAACTGTGGTAAATTAGTTTACTTGTAATAAGGGACAAGTATATTTTTCACCCCGAACTCTCTGGAAAGTATAGAAATGGCCCCTCAACTCTAAAATCGGCAAACATTAGTCCCTCAACTTATAAAACGGGATTAGTTTGGTCCATTGACTCAGCAAAATTAGTTTTCGTGCTGAGTTGGCGTGGTTTTGACCAGGCATTGCCAACGTGGCAATCTTCTTCCCTCCCATCTTTAACTCAGCTGGCATTTCATCGAGCAGATGACGCGTGCCAAGCAACAGGAGAAGGTCGACGTGGAGGTTGCGGAGTCACACGTAGTGGGTGCAGGCGGCCAGGGAGCTACGGCACTGCGAGTATCGCCGGCGATGCACACACGCCAGCACGCACAAGCATGCACATCACACCCACCAGCATTTATACTCGTGTTGTTGGGAAAAGTTTACTGAAAAGCTTGTAGGATGAAGTGCCTACTTTCACAAATCTAAACATTAGTCAACATTAAGCCCTCAATTTGGCTACCTAGCTAACAAAAAGATCACGATCACCTTTTCCCGTGACGATCGACCGAGGACTTGAGAGGAATCGTGAAAAGGTTTCGGCCAGCGATGGATTTTCCGACGTCCAAGTATACATCCAACAAGTTCTAGCTTGTTCCATTTTGCTGACACTAATTGATCACGTGGGCTTGCACGTACCACACATCTTGAATTGTTTACGAAACGCATGCTGCAAGTGTGTGGTTGGAACGTTTGTTTAGTTTAACATGAAAATATGTGTTGACTACACATACCATAAGATTCATATTGGTACATACTTCGAAGAACGGTCTGAACCCTAGCTACTTTTCAGAAACCGGCTGTTCAATCAAAGTAGTGTGAGAGCTTAAGCAGCTGGCTGATGGCCAATTACCGAACGGCAGCATCCATAACGGGTGTGCCTAGAGTGCGGGTGCATCCGTATCGGATGACGCTTGCCGGTTTTCACTTTCAGCGCACTTTCGTTTATTTCTTTACATACTAAAATAATGGCCTTGCGATCAAAAAATTGCAGCAATTTCAGTAGTACAGAAGAATACACATTACTTTTACTACTTTTTTTTTGAATTTTTGAAATATTTGATTCAATCTGAGTCAAAGTATTGAGTGAAAATTTCGCTCCCATGGCCGAAATGAAAACTTATATCACTGAATTTTTACTGAAATTCAATGACTGAGATATTTCTGAAACTGAAATTCAAAACCAGCTTGTGTCATTGCGTGCTCCTGTCGACGTGTCTTCTTCAAGAGTTTTTCCTTTTGTTGAAACTGTCGTCTTCAAGAGTTTTTTCTTTTTGTTGAAACTGTCTTGTTCAAGAGTTCACTGGTGGAAAAAGGCCTTTGGTCGCGGTTCGCAACTGCCATTAGTCGCGGCTGCTTGAACGCGACCAGATAAGCGACTAAAGCCACCCACCTTTAGTCGCGGCTGCTTAAGAACCGCGACTAAAGGCCCGTCCACGTGGGCGCCAGGCGGCCGTCAGGCGGAGGACCTTTAGTCGCGGTTCTTCTGGCCAACCGCGACTAAAGGCCGCCGCAGGTTTAGGGTTTTAGCCCCACCCCCTAAACCTGTTTTCTGTTTAATTTGTATTGTTTTATTTCTTTTGTGCTTTATTTTAATTTTGAAGGAGTTTCATATATTCTACGGTACTACATACATGCATATGAATGTACAATTTCAAATAAATTTGAAATTAGAACCAAAAGAATTCAAGAGGAATATACAATATATATTCAATATCATCGGATGACCATATACAATTTTGAACAAGTTTCCATACATGATTTAATCCATATAAAGTTCTACGTCCTCGTGATAGTGTTCTCCTTTAGGATGGAGGACTTCCCTGCAGAACCATCCAGCTAGTTCCTCTTGAAGTGGTCGGAAGCGAGCTTCTGGACTAAGCATCCACCGGAGGTTATTCCTCTGAGCATTGGTATCACTCGGATCAACCCGCTCAGAGGTGTATCTCCGGATCCTCTCACAGACATAGTATGCACATAGATTGGTCAACGGTGGCTGAATATCCCCATCATTCTTAGGCTTTAACAATTTGAATTCTAGCTCTTTTTTGAATTCACCGACCTTTGTATCTACGAACCGTCTCCAAACCCTACGAGGCAAAGAAAATTAAATGAACAAGAGAGTTATTAGTTACTTGATATTAGGAAATGAACGAAATAGGCCGATCGATATAGAGCGCAAATGAATGAAAATAATTACTTCTGCAGCATTTTTCTCATGTCGGCCCAAAGCTTTGGATCCTTATTCAGAGAGTCGTGGACGAGACATTCTGAGGTGTTAACTTTAATTACTAGCAGAATCCAGTGGAACCTGCGGACACGATACATGCACAGTACGTCATGCATAACTCATCGATTAGCCGGCCACATACCATGCATGGAGTAAACAAAAGAGAATGTGCTCAAGACAGAAACACTCACCCAAAATGGTAAGGAAATAGAATATCACTTTTGAGTTCCTGCTTTGTAAGAAACTGCCACAGGTCTGCCTCCACGTCGGCGGGGTAATGCTGCAACACAATATCATTAACGATGTGTGGGTCAATGAACCCAACATCATGGATGTTCCTTACTCTGCATTCCTTAATCTTCATTCTGCATGTATAATAGAGGACACAACAATATAGTTAGGACATATATATAGTGCAGGCAATATGAACGAGATGGGGTAGAAATTAATAAATCACTTACAGAACGTAGCAACTGATGATAGATTTGTCGAGCTCGCGCAGATTGAAAAGCTGGAACAATTCACTCAGTTCAACTTGTACATAGTAATGTTTGAAGTGATGCTCATGTCTAACTTCCGCATAAATATATTCTTTGGCGTTTTTAATTTTTATGTAACCCTTGTACCAATTCAGCAGACGTTTCATTTGGTCAGGTAGATCCTTTTCCTGCGCAGGCTCGACGAGAGGCCCATTCTTGACATATGTAATTACTACCTCCTTCGCTGGCAACTCATCAAGGTCTAATAGTTCACGAAGAGTAATACCTAAGTTGGCCGCTTGTTCTCTGGCACTCGTTACAGTCAATCCCTGTGCTGCCGCAGCTTGTATGATCTCGGGGGCATCCGGACAGAAGGCTTCCACTATAAGCGGGGCAATCGATTGTTTACTTTGTTCCCCGAGCTGGGCAACTTGTTTCCCGCTTTTTTTACTTTCGGCCTTCTCCCGCTCTTTGTTCTCCTTGAACATGAATGCCTGCCTGCGAAGTTCACGTGCATAGTCGGTAGGCAGATTCTTCGCGGCTTGGGACGGTGTGCTCAAAAATGACTTAGCCCACTTCTTTTGCTCATCAGAAAATACTGGCTTGGGCTCGGGCTCTCTTTTCTTCTTGCAGTCCGCCTTCCATTTCTCCAAATCAGCAGCCGCGCCCGCGTCGACTTCCTCGGCACTACGTTCCCAAGGCCTTGTGGGGAGAGGCTTCAGTGATGGCTCCGGTACCTTTGTGGTCTTAGGTACATAAGGGTCCGGGTTAATAATCCAGGACTGCTTCTGCTTCTTTGCCATAGGTGGATTGGGGGGCGGCGTCTGATCACCCGCCGGACGAGGACTGGGGGGCGGCGGATGATCACCCGCCGGACGTTAGGATCTGGGGCGGCGTCGGCTGATGTGACGGAGGTGTAGGTGAACCGCCACCACCACCACCACCACCACCACCGCCGCCGCCACCACCACCCGTAGGGGGTGGACTTGTTGTCCTTGGCGCCTCGCTCGAAACTTGATAAACTTCTTTTGCCATAGAATGTAATGGCGCTTGACATCTCAAGTCTTTTCTCCCCTTGGTGTAGCAATTTCAATCTCAGTGTCCTCAAACCCTTGGACTATGTCCTCCACCGTGACACGAGCATAGCCATCTTTAATGGGGTTGTTGTGGTGGAGTGCTCCAGGTAAACATGGTAAAGCACTGCCGATGGCTACCTTCACGGACATGTTCCCGATAGGATAATACAGATGACATTCTTTCATCTCCTTTATATCGTCCACGGGGTAGCGAGGAGGCTCCGGTGCAGTAATTTCGACCACCAGAGGCTCCGGTGCAGTAATTTCGATCGTCGGTGCATCTGCACCAGCCGGTGGGGCCTCCGTGGAAGCCACGCTGCTTCTACGCTGCTGGCTTCCGAGATCCGCTGGATGATCTTCATGCTGCACCCGAGCTGAATCTCTTTCGGCTACTAGTACACTCATGGTTTTCTTCATCACTTCCATTTCCGATGCCAACCGCGCCACAACATCTGCTTCCCGATCCATCTTTCTCTTACGGCTTCTGTAACCGTACGGGTCATCGTTCTGGGGGAACCCTATTTTCCACGGAATGTGCCCCATGCCTCGTACACGTCCTCCGTGTTCAGGATTCCCGAGGGCTTTTGTCAGCGCGTCGTTCTCTCTGTTGAACTTGATCTTCCCCTCTTGAGCATCCTTCATTGCGTCAATAAGGGCTTGGGTGGGTTTAATTAATTTGCCCTGGTAAACACACTCCCCTGTCTCCGGGTTCAGCGTTCCCCCATGCCCGTACCACCAGCTTTTGGCCCTTGGGTCCCATCCTCCGCACTGGACGGATTCTCGCGCCCTCAGCTCGTTCTCCATCTTCTCGAACCTAGGCACCCAAATGCGATACCCTCCTGGCCCCATAACATGATTGTACTCCTTCTTAGCCGCATTTTCCTTATTTTGTTTCGATATTTGAATGAACTGCTCCGATTTCTTTTGCTTCACAAATTCTGGCCAATCATCTTTCAGTTTCTCATATTGTCCTTTGAACTCCGGAGTCTTGTTCTGCTTGACAAAGTCACGGGCTAGATTTTGCTTGAATTTCCGGAATGCGTCGGCCATCTTATGAAGAGCGAACTGTTTGACTAGCCTCCTCCTCTCCTTGTTTTCCTCAATCTTGTTACCCTCCTCATCGAATTTGTTGTATTCCGGAGGTAGAACGAAATGTTCCATAAGCTTCTTGAAGCAATCTTTTTTTGTTCTCTTATCGACAAAAGTGAAACCATCAATTCGTGCCTTCTTTGGCTCATTCCACTCCTGGACGGTGATCGAGACGTTGTCTCTAACAATGGCTCCGCATTGGCTGACAAACTTGGTGGCGTTCTTGCGGGGCTCCAGCGGCCTGCCGGTTTCACAGTCGACAACCTGGATGGTGCATGTTTCTCCTGGTTTCATCGTCTTGGTTGCGCCACGCTTTGACGACGTACTCGATTGTTTCGACGATCCGGCCGAGGGCTAAAATAAGAAAGAGAGTCGCGCGCGTTAGTACACATATTTATTCAAATCAGTTAGTTTGTATCACCGAGGCTCAATGTATATATATACCTCGGCGCGGAGGTGGTTGCTACTTCCATTTGAAGATCGTCGTTTATCGGCGTTTCTTGACATCATCTTCTTGACGGCGCCCTTCATCATCTTGCTGAAGGTTCAGATAAGAAGAGATATCATCTTCTTCTTCTCCGGTCGGCACATATTGAATATCGCCGTTTATGATGCCGAACATATGTGCTTCACCGTCCGGATCATAGTTGTCCATAATCGGGTTAGCTCTATCGTCCGCCATTATGTCAGTCCTGAAAACATGTAGTAAAACAAATTAATTAAGTGAAGAAGGGGCGGTGGCGGTGGCGGTGGCGAAAGGCGGTGGCAAAAGGAGGGGCGAGGAAGGGGTGGGAGAGGGTGTCGCGGTAGAGCGCGAGACGGGGCGGCAGACGACGGCGTCACGGAGAGGAGGCGAGGACAACACACATGTATAACCTCGCCGCCTCTCGATCCCAAAAAAACACCGCGCATCGCCGCCCCCTCGCCGCCCGCCGCCCCCTCCATTTTATTTTTTGTTTTTCTTTGGCGGTATTCTGTTGTTTTTGTTTTTGGGGTTTAGGGTTTTAAGTTATTTACCGCTTTTGTTAAACTAATTAACTAGTTAAAATTAAAAGAACAAAAAAAAAAAAAAAAAAAAAATTCCTTTTCCTTTTCTTTTCTTCTTCTTCCTTTTCCTTTTCTTTTCTTTCTTCTTCTTCCTTTTCCTTTCTTCTTCTTTCTTCTTCTTTCTTCTTCTTCCATTTTCCTTTTGTTTTTCTTTGGCGGTTTTCTGTGTTTTTTGTTTTTGGGGTTTAGGGTTTTAAGTTATTTACCGCTTTTGTTAAACTAATTAACTAGTTAAAATTAAAAGAACAAAAAAAAAAAAAAAAAAAAATTCCTTTTCCTTTTTCCTTTTCTTCTTCTTCCTTTTTCCTTTTTCTTTTCTTTCTTCTTCTTCCTTTTCCTTTCTTCTTCTTTCTTCTTCTTTCTTCTTCTTCCTTTTTCCTTTTCTTTCTTCTTCTTCTTCCTTTTTTCTTCTTCTTTCTTCTTCTTGGATGCCACGCGAGGAGGACGGCAGGTGGGGCCGTGGCGGGCGGCGGGCGGCGGCGGCGGCGGCGGGCAAGGGCGCAGGGCAGGCGGCGGGCGGCGGGCGGCGGGCGGCGGCGGGCAAGGGCGCAGGGCACGGGCGCGGCAAGGGCAGGCACGGGCGGAGGCGGCGCCATCGGGACGGGGGCGGCGCGCGCAGGCTTCAGCGTCGGCGTCGGCGTCGATCGGCGTCGGGGCAGCGCTTCGGCGTCGGCGTCGGCGTCGATCGGCGTCGGGGCAGCGCTTCGGCGTCGAGAGAGAGGAGAATGGGAGGCAAAACTGCTAAGTGCAGTATTTATAGACGAACCTTTAGTCGCGGTTGGGGAGGCGGGCCGCGACTAAAGGGTACCTTTAGTCGCGGTCCGCCTCCCCAACCGCGACTAAAGGGTTTTGCCGCCGCTTTCGTTCCCGCGCAGAAAGACCCTTTAGTCGCGGTTGGGCACAACAACCGCGACTAAAGGGTAACCTTTAGTCGCGGTCCGCCTCCCGGCCGGGACTAAAGGTCTGTCTTTGAACTGGCGTGATGCGGTGGGATGTTTAGTCCCACTCGCTAGCCGAGAGGCTTCGACAGTGGTTTATAAGCGGCTGCTGCGCCACCACTTCGAGCTCCTCTCAAATGCTGAGCTTACGGGCCTATTCATTACTACAAGCACTGTGGGCCTATTGGGCCTTCTGCGGGCTGAATCTGGCCCATTAATGGGTTTCTAGTCGTATTCGGGCCGTGGTGGCCCGAAGAGGTGGCATATTTTTATTTTTTGCCTGTTTTTGTTTTCATTTTGCTTTATTTATTTTGTTTTGTTTCTACTTACAACAAAAAACTTATTTATTTTATTTTATTTTGTTTCTAATTACTTATTTATTTTACTTTATGATAATTATTTTTGCTATTAAAGTTTCTAATTACTTATTTATTTATGTTATTAAAATCTTAAAAATACAATTATATATCAAAAAATCAGAAAATAAAACTAATTCATTTTAAATTCTTGTTTTTCTTCTGTTTTTTCTTCCTTTTTCTTCTTTTTTTTTCTTCTGTTTGTTTCTTCCTTTTCTTGTTTTTCTTCTTTTTTTCTTCCTTTCTTCCTTTTCCTTTTTTCTCTCTTTTTTTCTTCTGTTTGTTTTTTTCTTATGTTTTTCTTCATTTGTTTTTTTCTTCTTCTTTTCCTTTTTTCTTCTGTTTGTTTTTTTCTTCTGTTTTTCCTTTTTTCTTGTGTTTTTTCTTCTGTTTTTTTCCTTTTCCTTCTTTCTTCTTCTTCCTTTTCCTTTTAAAATCAGAAAAATAAAACTAATTCATTTTAAAATCTTAAAATACAATTATATATCAAAAAAATCAGAAAAATAAAACTAATCCCTTGAAGGTTTGACAAAAGGTTTGATACATCATTCAGTTCATCGACCAAATACAAAGTTTGGTACAATAAATTATTACACATCAATTCTTCCCTTGTGTCCCTGCTTGCTTACGATTGTGCGTATCCATGGAGCATCCTCATCATTTAACTTAATGCTTGGGTCGGTGTTCACTTTGAAGGGCGGAATTTCAGCAAACATATTATAATCTTCTGACATGTCTGTCTTGTCCTCCACTCCCACGATGTTTCTTTTCCCTGAAAGAACAATGTGGCGCTTTGGATCATCGCATGATGTACTGATCGTTTTCTTATCTTTCCGTTTCCTCGGTTTGCTACTCATGTCCTTCACATAGAAAACCTGAGCGACATCTTTCGCTAGGACGAATGGTTCGTCAAGGTAACCAAGATTGTTGAAATCCACCATTGTCATTCCGTATTGCTGGTCCACCTTTACCCCACCTCCTGTTAGCTTGAACCATTTGCACCGGAACAAAGGGACCTTAAAGGAGGGTCCATAGTCAAGTTCCCATATCTCCTCTATGTAACCATAATATGTGACCTTTTGCCCATTCTCGGTTGCTGCATCAAAGCGGACACCACTGTTTTGGTTGGTGCTCTTTTTATCTTGGGCGATCGTGTAAAATGTATTCCCATTTATCTCGTACCCTTGGAAAGTCGTTATAGTCGAAGATGGTGTCTTGGCCAACATGTACAGCTGATCTACAACATCATTGTCATTCATTAAATGTTTTCTCAACCAACTGCCGAAAGTCTCCATGTGGGCCTTCCTAATCCAGGATTCAGGCTTCCCCGGGTTGTCCGAGCGTAAAATATTCTTGTGTTTCTCAAAGTACGGAGCCACCAAGCTGGAATTGGTCAGCACAGTGTGGTGTGCTTCAGTCAGAGAATGGCCGTCCATACATATCGTTGATTTCCTTCCGATCGTGCCTTTTCCACTTAGTCTCCCCTCGTGCCGCGATCGAGGAAGACCAATCGGCTTAAGGTCAGGAACAAAGTCAACACAAAACTCAATTACCTCCTCATTTCCATAGCCCTTGGCGATGCTTCCTTCTGGCCTAGCACGGTTACGAACATATTTCTTTAATACTCCCATGAACCTCTCGAAGGGGAACATATTGTGTAGAAATACAGGACCGAGAACGGAAATCTCTTCGACTAGGTGAACCAGGAGGTGCGTCATAATATTGAAGAAGGATGGCGGGAACACCAACTCGAAACTGACAAGACATTGGATCACATCGTTCTGTAACCGTGGTAGAACTTCTGGATTGATTACCTTCTGAGAGATTGCATTGAGGAATGCACATAGCTTCACAATGGCTAATCGAACATTTTCCGGCAGGAGCCCCCTCAAAGCAATCGGAAGCAATTGCGTCATAATCACGTGGCAGTCGTGAGACTTCAGGTTTTGGAACTTTTTCTCCGCCATGTTTATTATTCCCTTTATATTGGACGAGAATCCAGACGGGACCTTCATACTGCTCGGGCATTCAAAAAGATGACCTTCTCTTCTTTGGTCGAGCGTAGCTGGCACGACCTTGAAACCATTCCGGATGCGGTCATCGGGTCTTTCAAACGTTGCTGGTCCTGCCGTGCTTCCTTTGTATCATTTGTCTTCCCATACACGCCCAAGAAGCTTAGGAGGTTCACGCAAATATTCTTCGTAACGTGCATCACGTCGATTGCAGAGCGGACTTCTAGGATTTTCCAATATTCTAGCTCCCAGAATATAGATTTCTTCTTCCACATGGCTGCGTGCCCGTCAGCTCCCTTCGGAACTGATTGTCCGCCAGGACCCTTTCCAAAGATGACTTTCAAATCCTTGACCATATCAAATACCTCAGCACCAGTGCGTTCCGCAGGCTTCGCCGGTGATCTGCCTTGCCGTTGTAATGCTTGCCTTTCTTTCTTACTGGATGAATTTTCGGAAGAAATCGACGATGCCCAAGGTACACGTTCTTCTTACAATTTGGCAAATGTACACTTTCAGTCTCATGTAAGCAGTGCGTGCATGCATTGTATCCCTTATTTGACAGTCCCGAAAGGTTACTAAGAGCAGGCCAATCGTTGATGGTTACGAAAAGCAACGTCAGAGGTCAAATTCCTCTTGTTTGTGCTCATCCCACACACGGACACCACCCCACAGCTGTAAAAGTTCATCAACTAATGGCCTTAGGTACACATCGATGTCGTTGCCGGGTTGCTTCGGACCTTGGATGAGCACTGGCATCATAATGAACTTCCGCTTCATGCACAACCAAGGAGGAAGGTTGTAGATGCATAGAGTCACGGGCCAGGTGCTATGGCTGGAGCTCTGCTCGCCAAAAGGATTCATGCCATCCGTACTTAGAGCAAATCTTATGTTCCTTGCGTCAGCTGCAAAATCTGTGAACCATCTGTCGATCTTTCTCCATTGCGTTCCATCTGCGGTGTGTCTCAACTCCCCGTCCGACTTACGTTTCTCTTTGTGCCATCGCAACAACTTGGCATGCTTTTTGTTCATGAACAGACGTTTCAACCGTGGTATTATAGGAGCATACCACATCACCTTGGCGGGAACCCTCTTCCGGGTTTCGGCCCTCAACATCGTCACCGGGGTCATCGCCTCGATCTTATAACGCAATGCAGTGCATACCGGGCATTCATTCAAATTCTCGTATTCATCGCGGTAGAGGATGCGATCGTTGATGCATGCATGTATCTTCGTAACCTCTAAACCTAGAGGGCGACAACCTTCTTTGCTTCAGACGTCATCAAGGGCAACTCGTTATCCTTTGGAAACATATTCTTCAACATTTTCAGCAAGTTTTCAAATGCCGAGTCAGCTACACCTGCCTCTGCCTTCCATTTCAGCAAATCCGATTGTGCAGCCCAGCTTTTTCAGACCATCATCGCATCCGGGTACAGCGCCTTTCGTGATCCTCTAACATGCGATCCAAATTCTCCTCTCCTTTTCAGTTTCGCAGCGTCTCCGTGCATCAGCAATGGTCCGACCAAGATCATCAACGGATCATCACGTGCCTCTTCTTCACCTTCCCTTCACCTTCAGCATCCTCCATGAAAGTATCACCGAAATGAGCAAGATAGCTTTCATCGATGAAATCATCCCTTCTTCATCTTCTTCCATTATAACCCTCTTTCTCCATGCTTGGTCCAACAATTATAGCTTGGCATGAAACCCTTCAAGCAGATGCATGTGAACAACTCTTGAGGAAGAGTAACCCTTCTCATTCTTACAGATAACACATGGACAGATAACAAAACCCCCGCTTGTTCGCATTAGCCACTACGAGGAAATCTTTCAAACCCGTAGTGAACTCGCCGGAGAGTCGGTTACCGTACATCCATTGCCGATTCATCTGCATTATTATAATATAAAATATATAATTAACCATCATGCATTTGTTATGAACTACACACATGCATATTGACACATCAAAGGTTCATCAAGTTGCTAACCGCGATCAAGAGTGTGGCTCCAACACTTCATGTCATGTTTGTTTCATGCTCTTGGGGCATTTCATCAAACACCTTATGTGCATAAGAGGAACCAAAAGCAAACCTACACCCACTTGTGAAGAGAATGGCTCCAAATGGCTAAGTGTTGGCTGCTGGATGGGTATATATAGGGAGGGCTTTAGTCGCGGTTGGCCTGGCAAGTATTCAGGATTGAAACGCACGAGTTGACCATCCGTCTCGTGTCGACCGGACCTCTACCTACCATGCGTGCGTCCACCTTCCTAGTACTTCCTCCGTTCCAGAATAGATGACTCAATTTTGAAATTGGGGAGTACAGCGCGCCACGCATCCGACCAGGATCATCCGCCCACAACGCCATCCGCATATATATATATACCATGCCCCGGATCAATGACCAACTCCATTCACCAAACCACGCAGCAACTAGCTGTCCTCTGCTTCTTCTTCTTGCTCTCCGGCAGCAAAGCAAAGCGAGCTAGCTCAACTCCATTAAGCCAAAAAACCTCACACCTCCTTTGCTCCCATCCTAATCAAGATTTAGACTCCTTCAAATGGGCAGCTTGGACAACAACCCAATGTCATTCTCCGCCTTCCCCGACGACATGGCTGCGTTTGAGCCGCTCAACCCCGAAGATGTCCGCGCATACCTTCACAAGGCCGTCGACTTCATCTCGGACTACTACACCAACGTCGAGTCCATGCCGGTCCTCCCTAATGTCAAGCCGGGGTACCTGCAAGACGAGCTCAGCGCGCCCCGCCGACCCACTCTGCACCGTTTGATATCGCCATGAAGGAGCTCAAGACCTCCGTCATCCCCGGCATGACGCACTGGGCGAGCCCCAACTTCTTCGCCTTCTTTCCATCCACCAACAGCGCCGCTGCCATCGCCGGTGACCTCATTGCCTCTGCCATGAACACGGTCGGATTCACGTGGCAGGCCTCGCCCGCGGCCACCGAGATGGAGGTTCTCGCTCTTGATTGGCTTGCGCAGCTTCTGCGCCTACCCACCACCTTCATGAACCGCACTAGTACTGGACGTGGCACCGGCGGTGGCGTCATCCTTGGCACGACCAGTGAGGCAATGCTTGTCACGCTAGTCGCCGCCCGTGACGCAACATTGCGTCGGAGCGGCTCTGTCGGCGTATCCCTCCTACCACGCATGGCTGTCTATGCCGCCGACCAGACCCACTCCACATTCTTCAAGGCATGCCGGCTCGCAGGCTTCGACCCCGCCAATATCCGCTCAATTCCTACCGGGCCGGAAACTAACTACGGGCTCGACCCGGCCAGGCTTCTCGAGGTAATGCAAGCTGATGCCAACGCCGGTCTCGTGCCTACATATGTCTGTGCCACGGTGGGCACCACCTCTTCAAACGCCGTCGACCCAGTGGGCGCCATCGCCAATGTTGCCGCCATGTTCAATGCATGGGTCCATGTCGATGCTGCCTACGCTGGCAGCGCGTGTATTTGCCCGGAGTTTCGCCACCATCTCGATGGCATCGAGCACGTGGACTCCATTAGCATGAGCCCACACAAATGGCTTCTCACGTGCCTCGATTGCACCTGCTTGTACGTCTGTGATGCTCACCGACTGAGTGACTCATTGGAGACCAATCCGGAGTACCTCAAGAACGACGCTACCGAGTCCGGTGAGGTCACCGATCTCAAGGACATGCAGGTTGGCGTTGGTCGGCGCTTCCGTGGGCTCAAGCTTTGGATGGTCATGCGCACATATGGTACCGCAAAGCTACAAGAGCACATCCGCAGTGACGTCGCCATGGCAAAGATGTTTGAAGATTTCGTCCACGCAGACAACAGGTTCGAGGTGGTTGTACCGAGGAACTTTGCTCTTGTGTGCTTTAGGATCAAGCCAAGTGGAGCCATGACGGAAGACAATGCCGATGAGGCCAACCGTGTGCTAATGGAGAATTTGAATAAGACTGGCAAGGCTTATCTTGCGCACACGGTGGTTGGTGACAAGTTCGTGCTCCGGTTCGCCGTTGGGTCATCGCTGCAGGAGGAGAGGCACGTGAGGAGTGCATGGGACCTCATCCAGAAGACTACGAGCAGCATAATGGATTAAGTGGACGAACTTATTGACATAGAAAGTTGCAGGAGCTGCCCAAATCCCTATATTTGGGGCATGGATATTATTTTAAATATTTTTTACTTGCCTCAATTATAATTATTATTTATTTGACATCTGGTTCTTATTCCTTTTGTGATTTGTACCGACCAAGGGTATATTTATAGAAGGCTGATAGAAAACAAGATGATTATAGACTGTAAAAGAGGGTTTATATTGAATGCATGCCCACGCATCTCCATCAATCAGGAAATATATACGTTGCACTCAGTTGTTTTTTACGTTTCGAGATGCCAGACGGAAGCCATACAGTTCCATCTCCATAGCCCAAAATCCAAATCAACCATATACTCGCATGTCTGAATCACTGAATGGTGCTTGCATCGCAGCAAAAACACAACAAATTAAAACACGGGGTCAGAGTTTTGACACGGCTGTAAGTAATCGAGGGATCAATTTACAACGTTCGATGTATCAATATCTTCTTGTTGTATTACTGTGTAGTGCGGAGATCTCGATGGGGGATATTTAATATCCAAAATAGTATCTACATGTTGTTGCTGTGCACTTACAGGTTAAGAACAGTGGGTACATCATTATATGACTTGACCTGTACTTACAATATCTGGCATCTGAGCCTGGCCAGCGGCAATCAGTTTGCATGCAATCTCTCTCCACGCGTTACACACTCCACGTTTTTCACGACGGACTCGTACGAGACTTCTCCCTCTAGCAAATCGTCCATCCTTCAGCAGTCTTTTCAAGCTCAAAAATCATCCGCCAATCAAAGACTTTTACATTTTTGTGTAGATTCATTTTTTAAGACGTTTTATCTCTTGAACCGTGGTGGCAAATCACGAACAGTTTCCACCATTGGGTTTATCGTGTCATGATTTTTGAAGCTAGACCCCATGTTGATAGGTCTGAACAAACTTCTGTTTTGCTACGGAGCACTAGTGTTTTGCAAAAAAAAAAAGATATTTTTTTTTAAATGTTCATCTGGTAGTTTGAGGTTAAAAAATAGTATGTTGACAAATAATTTATTTCCCTTCTTCACCTGTATAGTGTTTATATTCACAGAGCAATGATTTATTCACCTTTTTCATGTTCGACCTCTTTAGTACCAAGTGAACATGACTCTATTTGCTCTCTTGCACAATCATGGAGTTATAGACAGAACAAGAGATCAATTTGCCTGGTGTTGTCTAAACCATGTCATGTTGTTCAGTGTGTTATTCTGTGATGTACTTTGTCTTTGGTCTTACTGGCAAGCCTTGCGCGGGCCATATTATTACAACAGCTTGCTTAGTTCACGAAGTAACATTTTTTTCGCTACTGAAAGAGCTAACACCAGAGATTTGCTCAATTGGAATAGAACACCCCTCATGGTTTTACCAGTTGTTATACTATCAATAGTCATTTCCTCGTGGCACCTAGGCTCCGAGGAAGAGGCTCTTATTCACTTTCGGTGCTGTTTCCAGCACCCTTGCCACATTAATATTCCTATTGAATCTTAAATTGCTAAGTCTAGCAAGTCTACTACATAGCACTCTCCTTCACTCTTCAGGATTAATCACCATATATACACGTATTGCTTCACACTCAAACTATTTCTGGTTGGCCTGAATCAAGCTCCTGTGTCTGCGCATGCCAATGCAAGAATTTCAAGAATTACACAAGCATGTGACATTTGCAGGGTTTACAGTTCATCTCAATCTAGATAATTGCTGAACAAATCATACAGTTGGGCTTCCAGTGTGGTCTAGCTTGTTGAGCACCCCGTGTAGGGATGTAAGTGGCAAATAAATGGCGTCCGCAACCCCGTTTAGTTAGTTTTTGCTAGCTTGATAGTTTATTTTCCTCAAACAAAAAAAAAAAACTTTTTGAACTATCATATCATAAGTGGACTTTAAATGGGACTTTAAACGGGATTAAATGGGACCCGGTTGACATCCCTAACCCCGTGCTATGTTTATAACAACTATTTATGAAGTCTAACTTCCTGGGTTCCCCCGATGTGGGTGTCAAAACTGAGTTTCAGTTTACTCCAGTATCTCACATGCTACCGTGACAACATAACTTTCACTAGAACAGCTCAAAGTAGTTTACTAGTTGGGGGAGGATAGATCTACATTACAACATCGACCAACCAAATGAGAGGAAATTTTGTTCGGAAGTTGTAGCAATATATAAGGGAGGAACAGAATCCAGTTTTCACATGAACCAACAATTGACTATGGTACAACTCACGAAGTATGCCATATAGCATGACCATGAAACACAACAAAATCATGACGAGAGAGAGAGAGAGAGAGAGAGAGAGAGAGAGAGAGAGAGAGAGAGAGAGAGAGAGAGAGAGAGAGAGAGAGAGAGAGAGAGAGAGAGAGAGCAGTTTACCTTATTCGAGTGAGTTAGGCATGTTCAACACGGACCCTCAAACCGTCCGCAACCATCTGAACTATGTGGTTCGGTCATGTTTTGCCATGCAACACAACCCTATATCGATCTGCTGGGCGGTCGGACGTCATTTTCTCTGCAAACCGGAAGCTAATCGGGGAAGGCTTTGCGGGCGTCAGGACCGCTACCACGCAACCATCTGACACCCCTAGCCCACCCAAAATAACCTCTCACCTCTCCCGCGCCTACTATCCATCACACACGTTGCTTCCCGTGCAGCATTTATGCCTGACCAGAGCATGTATAGACTGGCATTGAAGCCACGCTACATGGCCAGACAGGAGGGCAGCGCTTACTATGCGATCTCTCGGGCGTCACCCCTTCAACATGGACGTCGCGTCCCGAGAAACAAACTTTGGCCGATGCGCCACATTGAAGTGGGCTGACCGTCTATTCGTGTTGCTTGGTCGCGGCTATATAAGCCATGCTCCGGCGATGAATCCATACCTCCTCCTCTCAGAGCTCATTCTCCTCCGACGAAGACAAGATCTTGGTATTACGCGCCGGCAGTTGCCGGCGACAGAGGGTCTTCGTCATACTCATGACGTCGTCGCCCATGCCATCACCCTCTGGGGCCCTAGGCCTCCATGACGACTGTTTCCTTTGACAAGGAGGAGATTGTTATCTCTTCCAGCGACGCAGAGGACCAGGCATCCCAGCAGCAGCAGCAATGCCTGCTCGCGTAGGGTCTAACGGACGGGAAATTCCATCATCAGATGAAGTTGATGATGGAGATATAGCTCCGGGAGTGTGGCACGGTGCCACCCTCACCGCTGAGTCCGGTCAAGGAGGATCTGTCATCTCTGCCTGCTACCGTGTAAAGATGGAGCCTGTGTCGCCTCTCCGGCACATGAATGAGGAGCCCGTGTTCCGCCTACGCAACCACGACGCTGTCCAAATCGGACGCATCATCAAGAAGGAGTCGACATCGCCGACACGCACCCGTGGCGTCCAAATCAATTTCCGCGTGAAGTAGGCGTCGGTGTCGACGCCATCTCACAGCTGGTACACCCGGAGCGACCGGTCGGCCTCACTGTCGCGGAAACAGGCATGACTAGTTCGCCACGGACTAACTACCACCCGCGATTGTCAAGGCACGCAGACGCATCCTCCACTACATCGGTGGCGGCGGTCCCTTAGGATAGCCGGCCGTCATGCCAGCAAAAGGCGACAAGGCTGGCGGTGTGGTATGAGTGACAGAATACTGTCTACCGCTCGTGTTCGCCAAGTTGGGCGCGGTGCTAGACTATGTCCTAAACGACAATGACCTCACTGCCGCCGAGGCCGCCGACCTGTCCGAGATCGGCGACGAATGGCCACTTAGCAACTCCTCTGTCATTGCCGATAGGGTCAAGGGTGTCGTTGGCATTTGCCACGGCGGCCCTTCGCACCACGCAAGAGGAAGAGGAGCAGCTCCTCCGCAAGCGCCAGGGAGCGTCTCGACAAGGCTACCGCGGTGAACCCTTGCTCTTCCACCACTGGAGGGACGACGATGACATGGACGGTGACGGCGGTGCGGCGGAGCAAGGTGGCAACACGTACGTGGTCATCGTCTGCCAAAAGTTTTAATTCTTTTTCTAAATTAACCAAAATATCGGTCATTCTACTTAAATTATGTCCGAACAATAATGAAATCCGTCGTGTTTGCTAATATTTGTCCCGTTTGTTAAATTCTTGTTTGAATTGTATGCGGCCACGGTTGGATGGCCGTCTTTCGCATCTGTGTCTGCGGACTAGTCCCTCGGTCCATGGACAGATGCGGTGTTCAGTTTGAGGGTCAGCATTGGAGATGCCCTTAGCAAAGCTTGTTGAAATTTCATCCCATAACTATTGGCTCTTCATTAGGTGATTCCCCGCCCAGAGCACACCGCACCTCAAGTTGTTCTCCGTGTAGAATGAAAGACAGAGAGAGAGAGGCCCCCTTTCCCCTTTCATCTCACTTCGCCCCCGAGGGTGACCGAGTGGGAACCCTAGCCGTTGCACTCTCGCCATACTTCCACCCCCTTCGCTTGCCGGGCAAAGCCTTGGTGGCGTCGACGGCGGTGAGAAACTACTTCTCCCTGATTCAGCGCCAAGGTGTTGGAAATATTCCCTAGAGACAATATTATTTGTATTATTATATTTCCATAATCATAATTAAAGAGTTTATATTTCATGCTATCACTGCTATGATCCTGGAATATGCGATTTAGTGGAAAACTCATATGCACGTGTGAGGTGATAGACGGTTAAATAAAAGAGATTCCTAGTCTTGCCACTGGGACTAGATCAAGTGTTGTTGGTGATCACGCTTTTCGGATCTTAGGATGTCGTTAATTGTAATGATGTTCCTAAAACAACATCGAGATTATGACATTAGAAGAATGGTCATATTGAATCGACTCAATCTTGTTTCTTATGAATAATATCGTCTGCATTCAATTGTAATAACAAGGAGTATAAACATGTGATGTTTCTCCTTAGACCACAAGAGTATCATGGTCACTTCTTACCCTACGATGGGCTTTGGGGTTCCTCAAAGGTCACCTGTAACACGGTGATCATAACGACAACTTACAGGTTCATCGGAAACTTTGACAAGTAACCAAATAGATCAAGAGTTAGATTTTCTCCTCCGACGATGGAGAGATATTCTTAGGGCCCTCTTGGTGTGATGGAATCGGTCATTGTCTGGCCAAACAGACGTGACTTTGTCACGGGGATGCCGGAACAAAATAATGAGGAAAAAAGAACAAAACAGGTAATGAGGAATTTGATATAATGAGCATGGTGATGACTCCGGAGGATACCAATGCATCTTGGATTATGTGAAGTATCGCGAAGTAAAGGGAACATCTCATGATAACATAAGGTTCACTCGAATATCATTCATGTTCTCATAGGGACCGATATGAATGTCCATGATCCCGCTACCGGTCATTGAACAAACGGTTTCGTTCATGTCTATGAGTTACCGAACCTACGGGCTCACAGCTTAAGGCTATCACGATCTGTTGAGTATTAGTAGTATGGGAGACATGAGAATATATTTCTGAAATTATTTCATGAATATTCAGATTAGTTTCGAGAGGATCCTTCAGAGAGTATCGGGAAATATTGGGTGTTACCTATTAATTATTTATATATAGATGGAAAAAAATTCAGAGAGGTGAAAAATTATATATAATGGTCTAAAGGTACTTAGAATATTTTATATTTAATTTAAGTATCAACGGGCTTTAGAACGTGAGGAGTTGGATGGAACAAAGGCCCATAAGGAAGTGGCGCCCCCATTTCCTTGTGGGGGGGGTGCGAATTGGACAAGGGGAGGGAGACTCCAACTCCCTCTCCCATGCCGGTGCCCCAAGGGGGATTGTGCCCCATTGGTGGCAGCCCTCTCCTCCTCCTCAAACCTATATATACTAGGGGTTTTTGCTCTATTGTCCTATACAAGTTTTGGAGCCTACTCTAGTTCTAGTTATAGTTGGTCCTAGTTGACTAATTAGAGCTAGACTAATCCTCTTTTCCTTATAATTAGAAGCCCTATGTGGTTCTAATCTTCTACCTCTGATTCTCCGGCGACGATTAGCTCTCGACGGTGAAGCGCTGCCGGATCATGAAGGCTACATGCTTGCTACTAAGTAGAGAGGCCATGCTTTAGGTCTTCAGTTCGAGGGATCGTTCATTGATGGTTTGAGGGACTTCAACTATAATCAACACCAACAGATTCTTCTTCCGCTGCAACTCGGTGACGGTAACGATCGTGAACCCAACCCATCATGCATCTTCATATTGATCTTGGGTGATCGTAGGTGCGAATTTTTTTGTTTCCTACTACGTTTCCCAACACATGGCTGGCATGGGGCTGCCTAGTCGGATGGGTCGCTCTGCTCACATGGGGCCGGCGGCGCGGCGGCTAGCGCAGACAACGAGGACATGCGCTAGGACACGGGCCTGGCGGATGGTAGATGTGTGCTTCCCCTGGTGGCTTGATCGGGAAACCTGGCGGGCGACGCAAGCGGAGGTTGGCATCCCGGTGGTCGCCTATGGTGTGGTGGCCGCCTAATTTGGTGGCGGCACATTGGCATCGTCCCGGCCAGATCTATCATGAGGGATGGCGGACGGCCGGGGGCCAGGGGCTCAGGGAAACGGGGGCGTAACACCAACACTGATCCGGCGGGGCAGCACGTCTGATGCGGTCGTGCGGCTCAAGGCTTCTCGGGCGGCAGTGGGGCGGGGCGGCGGCGGTCGGTGTGACTCGTTGCGGGCTATTTCTAGCGGGGAACATGTATCTGGCCAGTGGTGCTGGATGGCGGCCGACCTAGTCCGTTTTGGTGCTTGCCATCGCATTTGTGTCATTCTATCTTGCTGCTCCATTGTATAGTCCGTCCGAGTCAGTGTCCTCGGTTGTGGCGGCCTCTGATCTCGTCTCGACCAAGGTCGGGGAGTAGTGATGGGGCTTGCTACTACTTCTTGAGCTTGCGTTGGTTTTCTTTCTTGAAGAGAAAAGGGTGATGCAGAAAAGTAGAGATAAGTATTTCACTCAGTTTTGAGAACCAAGGAATCAATCCAATAGGAGGTACAACCAAGTCTCCAGTCCATGCACCTTCACAAACAATCAAACTCTTGCACCCAACGCGAAAAAGGGCTGTCAATCCCTTCACGACACTTGCAAGGATGAGATCTGATAGAGATAGAGTATTCTAATAAATCACGATTCATGTGTGTCTCTCCCAAAAGGTGTGTACAGAAAGGATAATTGTGGTAAACTAAAAAGGAAAGACTCAAATCATACAAGACGCTCCAAGCAAAACACATATCATGTGGTGAATAAAAATATATAGCCTCAAATAAAGTTACCGATAGACGAAGACGAATGCATAGGCTTTTGGTTGTCCTTGAATATTACCTTGGGGTGCCTTGGGCATCCCCAAGCTTAGGCTCTTGCCACTCCTGATTCCATAGTCCATCAAATCCTTACCCAAAACTTGAAAACTTCACAACACAAAACTCGACAGAAAATCTCATGAGCTCCGTTAGTACAAGAAAATAAATCACCACTTTAAGGTGCTGTTGCAAACTCATTCTTTATTTATATTGGTGTAATATCTACTATATTCCAACTTCTCCATGGTTCATACCCCCCGATACTACCCATAGATTCATCAAAATAAGCAAACAACACACGAAAAATAGAATCTGTCAAAAACAGAATAGTCTATTAATCTGTAACTCTCGAGTACTTCTGTAACTCCGACAATCCATCCAAATTTGGAAATGCTGAGAAATTTGCGTACCAATCCATAGCAAAAAGAATCAGATCAAAATCATGTTTCTGTGAATTTTCAAAACTAATTTACTAAGGGAAAAAGTTTCTGATTTTCAGCAGGATCAACACAACTATCACCGTAAGCTATCCTAAAGGTTTCACTTGGCACAAACACTAATTAAAACATAAAACCACATCTAACCAGAGGCTAGATGATTTATTTATTACTAAACAGGAACAAAAAGCAAAGAACAAAAATATAATTTGGTTGCCTCCCAACAAGCGCTTTTCTTTGAAGCCTTTTAGCTAGGCATTGATAATTTCTATAATGCTCACATGAAAGACAAGAATTGAAGCGAAAAGAGAGAATCATAGAACACGTGACAAACACATCTAAGTCTAAAATACTTCCTATGCATAGACATTTTATAAGCAAATAAATTATCAAGGCAAGAAAAAACTAGCATATGCAAGGAAGAAGAAAGAGACGATAGCAATCTCAACATGAAGAGAGGTAATTTAGTAACATGAAAATTCCTACAACCATATTTTCCTCTCTCATAATAATTACATGTAGGATCATAAGCAAATTCAACAATATATCTATCACATAACATATTCTCAACACGATCCACATGCATGCAAAGTTGACACTTGCAAAATAGTGGGATTAACATTAACTAAAGTCATGACCTCTCCCAAACCCACTTTTATCAAAAAAATTATAATATTGAACATTCTCCAACTATGTGGGGTCTAAAGTAGACACTCTTCCAAACCCACTTTCAATATTATTGCAAATATTATTATCAATTTCATATTCATCAGGGGGCTTAAATAAAATTTCAACATCATAACAAGAATCACCCCAATCATGATCATTGAAACAAGTAATGGATGTAGTAAAACTAGCATCCCCAAGCTTAGGGTTCTGCGTATCATTAACACAATTGACATCAATAGAATTTATAGTAAGATCATTGAAATCATGCTTTTTATTCAAGGAGCTATCGTGAATCTCTTCATAAATTCCTTCATCACAATTTTTAGGTTCACGAATTTCATGCAAAACCTCATAAAGATAATCTAGTGCACTCAACTCACTAGCAATTGGTTCATCATAATTGGATCTCTTAAAAAGATTAGCAAGTGGATGACAATCCATAAACTTTTAGCAAGCGAAGATGCAAGCCAAAATAAGGCACATGGTAACACAAGGGAACAAAAGATCGAATGGAAGAGGGGCGAAGAAAAGGCAAATCTTTTCGAAAATAGTTTTAGAAGTGGGGAAGAGGAAAACGAGAGGCAAATGGCGAATAATGTAATGCAAGAGAGAAGAGTTTATGATGGGTACTTGGTATGGCTTGATTTGAAGTAGATCTCCCCGACAACGGCACCAGAAATCCTTGTTGCTACCTCTTGAGCTTGCGTTGGTTTTTCCCTTGAAGAGGAAAGGGTGATGCAGCAAAGTAGCATAAGTATTTCCCTCAGTATGAGAACCAAGGTATCAGTCCAGTAGGACACAATGCACAAGTCACTGAATACCTGCACAAACAATCAACAACTTGCACCCAACACGATAAAGGGGTTGTCAATCCCTTCATGGTCACTTGCAAAAGTGAGATCTGATAGAGATAGATAGATGGTAAAGTAAATGTTTTTGGTATTTTTGGTTTATAGATTGGAAAGTAAAGATTGCAAAATAGGGAATGGCGACAGAATTAGCAAGTTCACGGGAAACTTATAGATTCAATATAATGGAAAAGAGACCCTGGTGAAAGATCGAGGATGTCGCCTACAGGAGGGGGGGGGGTGAATAGGCGCTTTAAAATAATTACGGTTTAGGCTTGAACAAATGCGGAATAAACCTAACGGTTAATTTGTCAAGCACAAAACCTAAAACAACTAGGCTCACCTATGTGCACCAACAACTTATGCTAAGCAAGATAAGCAACTATGTGATAGCAAGATATATGACAAAGAACAATATGGCTATCACAAAGTAAAGTGCGTAAGTAAAGGGCTCGAGTAAGAGATAACCGAGGCACGCGGAGACAACGATGTATCCTGACGTTCACACCCTTGCGGATGCTAATTTCCGTTTGGAGCGGTGTGGAGGCACAATGCTCAACAAGAAGCCACTAGGGCCGCCGTAATCTTCTCACGCCCTCGCACAATGCAAGATGTCGTGATTCCACTAAGGGACCCTTGAGGGCGGTCACCGAACCCGTACAAATGGCAACCCTTGGGGGCGATCACCGAACCCATACACTTTGGCAACCCTTGGGGGCAGTCACCGGAACCCGTCAAGATGCTCGGGGCGATCTCCACAACCTAATTGGAGACCCTGACGCTTGCCCGGAGCTTTACACCACAATGATTGAGCTCCGAACACCACCAACCGTCTAGGGCGCCCAAGCACCCAAGAGGAACAAGCTCAAGGGCACCAAGCACCCAAGAGTAATAAGCTTCTCAAACTTCACTTCCATGTATCACCGTGGAGAACTCAAACCGATGCACCAAATGCAATGGCAAGGGCACACGGAGTGCCCAAGTCCTTCTCTCTCAAATCCCACCGAAGCAACTAATGCTAGGGAGGAAAATGAGAGGAAGAACAAGAAGGAGAACACCAAGAACTCCAAGATCAAGATCCAAGGGGTTCCCCTCACATAGAGGAGAAAGTGACTGGTGGAAATGTGGATCTAGATCTCCTCTCTCTTTTCCTTTAAAAACTAGCAAGAATCCATGGAGGGATTGAGAGTTAGCAAGCTCGAAGAAGGTCAACAATGGGGGAAGAACACGAGCTCAAAGGATAAGGTTCAATGGGGAAGAAGACCCCCTTTTATAGGACCTCCCGAATCCAACCGTTATGTGCTCAGGTCGTGCACAAGCGGTACTACCGCTTGGAGGAGCGGCACTACCGCTTGGAGGAGCGGTACTACCACTTAGCACGCTCAAAACAGCCCAAACGAGAGAGAAAACACGAGTTTTTGGTCCGGGGCGGTACTACCGCTTAGGAGCCACGGTAGTACTGCTCTGGAGCAGTAGTACCGCTCAGGAGCCGCGGTAGTACCGCTCTAGAGCGGTAGTAAAAAATTACATCCGCTCTAGTCGCGGTAGTACCGCTGCAGCCTTCACCAAAACAGCCACAACTTTTGCAAACAGACTCCGAATTCGATGAAACCAAGTTTGTTGGAAAGCTAGCGACAAGGGCTAACAAAATCTTGAAAAAAATACCAATAATAAGCAAATGAGAAAAGGCCCAAAAGAAAATGGTGAGAACCCTTCCTCGGAGAAGACCGGTAAAACCTCCAACACCGAAAACATCATAGAAGACGCATGCAAACTCCGTTTTTGATGAACTCAAGCTTGTAATAAAGATGACCATAAGCTCTAAGACTCACAAAGAGAATCAAACAAGGACCAAGAAACATGATGCAAGGATGCAATGGTTTGAGCTCTCGACGAACGATACGATCAAGCTACTCACTTGAGAGCCCCCCTTGATAGTACGGCTATCGATCCTATAACCCGGTCTCCCAACTACCACCATGAGACCGGTAAAATAGAAAACCTATCAAGGGAAAACCTTTGCCTTGCACATGGTACACTTGAGCTAGATGATGACGATCTTGACTCCCTCAAGTTGGACCACCTTTCTTGATTGCATTGGCTCGATGAAGACTAGATGATTGCTCCCCCATAGTCACTATGGGTGAGCGACTCTTCGGCACATCTTCACAAGTCCATCGACACCACAATGGATGGCAAGATTCAAACTTGATTGCTCCCCCATACTTAATGGGTGAGCCACTCTTTGTGTTGCTCCACTTGAACTTGCACACTGCAAACTTGATGACGATCACCACTTGATGTCATCCTCCATGGGTTGTATGGGATCTTCCTCTTGACGCAAGACCATGGAAACATACCTAACCCCACAAAGAACTCTCACGTAGACCATGGGTTAGTACACAAAGCGTAATGGACAATGCTTACCATACCATGGGAACACTTGGTCCCACTCGGTACATCTTCTATGCTTTGTGAGTTGATCAACTTGATTCACTCTTGACTTAGTCTTGATCACCCTTGAATCTTCCCAACTCTCTTCATTTGGATGATGTATTGAAGGTAAATATGAATGATCACACAATCTTCTTCTTCAAGACATGCTTGCAAATAGCTCAACACTCACATGACCAATCTTTGGATAATTCCTTAATAGCACCTTGGTCAACCCATAAACTCCTTGAAACCAACACATGGACTTCAAGAAATGCCTATGGAAACATCCTTCAAATATAACTCGATGCAACCATTAGTCCATAGAGAATGTCATCAATTACCAAAACCACACATGGGGGCACCGCATGTCCTTTCAATCTCTCCCATTTTGGTAATTGATGACAATCACTTTCAAGAGAGTTTATATAAGGAATTATGCATCACAATGCAATGCAACAACCAATGATGCAGGAGAATGAGATGCAAATGCTTAGGACCAAAAGCAAAGCAAGGAGAAAACTCAGAAGACTTCTCCACAAAACTCTCTGAAACTCCTCCCCCATTGGCATCGATTGCCAAAATGGGTGAAAAGCTGAGAAGGCCAAAATAAAAGGTGTTCCTCCATAAATTGTGTATTTCTCAACAAGAGATTGGAATGCAATACACATATTCAACTGCCAATACTTGGAGGAAGACAAACTATATTGAGGCCCAAAGATTGCAACAAAAATATATGACACAAAGACATAACAAAGAGAGACACAAGCAATCAGAAGATACCAATTGAAGCAAGCAATCAACGGATATCAATTGAACCAACTAGACCAATGATCCTACATGCCACAAGAAAAAGATATTATGATAAACGCAAAGGAGTGTTCTAAAGAAACTAGAGAAGCTCCCATGATTTGTGCACACATACGAATTTTTGTATTTGAATACAAAGTGCACAAAATAGGATCATAGCTCCCCCAAAATCAATAGAAACTCACATCCAGTGCAAGTGAGCATATAGGAAACAAAGCCTAGCGCTTGCAACAAGCACATGGTTGAGCAACATGTAAAAGAGGCAACTTAAGAATAGGCTCAACCAAAATGATGTGTGTGAGTCATGGCGAAGCACTTGAGAGGACTAAAAATAGGATGAGCATTAAGCATCAACATAGTCTTGAAATAATGTGGCACACGGTGCAAGGCCTATCATTCCCACACACACAACTAGCAAATGGGTTCACAAGCTTACTAATAAGCATATAAAGAACTTATGCTTGTGACAACCCGTGGTGAAGATAGAAGATGAAAGCCTCATCAAGACGAGGGATGCCAATTAAGATGGCAAAAGCCTTGTAAAGATAAGCATGAAGAAAATAATCTTCACCACACAAGAGTGCATAAAGATGCAACGATAGAGGACACGCACTCAAGGCAAAAGCTTTCACGGAGCCACCAAAGAAATAACATAAGAAAGACAAGGTGGACGTGAAAGAAAGGATATCAACTAGAGATGTAATTTCTCTCAAGTGTATAAGGTTCTATGTAGACGAAATCATGATGATATATATATATCTACAAAGAAGGATGTACACCCGAAATAGTTACACCACGAAGGAACAAGATAACACAAGGAAGTCATAAATATACCAATAAGATATTTGCTTGAAAGCATAGCACTTTGCTAGATATGGTCTTATTGTATATAAATGAAGTCCAAACACACATCCATCAAGGGCATCACAACTAGCAACAGAGATCATCGTTGGGATGCTTTGAGAAAGGAAACAAGTATCACAAGATATGAAATGAATATCATGCCAAGATACAGCCTACACAAGGTTGAATGCAAGAGAGGAAAGCATGAATAGATACTTGTTACCGAGATATCATTGGAAGGATGTAGTAGATACCAATTGAAGGTAGACAGTAGTTCATTGATCATCCTAGCTTGACTCCAATATGCACATGGTGACAACACCTTCCTTGTGAGTGAGCCGAGCATCCAATGCATCTCCAAATGTTCCTAGAAGAACAACACAAACTAAACGGTACCCAAACTCATCAGGACCAAATAGTTAGAAACACCAATACATAGGACAAACTCCACATAAATATGTGCATATAGATATGAAAATGAATTTCATGCACATATCATCCAAATTGAGACTAGGTGAGGTTTCCCCTATATATAGAGTCAAAGAAAGAAAGCATGCCAAATGAAATACATGAAGTAAACATGCATGCTCAAGACTTTCAAAACCCGAAACCAAAAGACAAAGAAATTCCAAGTGAAAAGGATACTAAATGGAGAAATCATCACTTGGAAGATATCATTAAAGATACATCAAGGAATGAGATATCCATTGATACACACTAAACTAAAGATGTCAAACTCCCAAAGAGAGGATGGTTTCAAACAAACCAAGCCCTCAACAAAGTTTCATGATGGCACGAAGTACGAAAAAGAAATGGCTTGCCTTCCACCAAAACACACTTGATAAGGATCACAAGAAGAGTGTTCTGAAGAAAATAGAATAGCTCCCCCACGAGTTGTGCATTATATAGGATTTGTATTTGAATACAAAATGCACAAGGTGGGATCACCGCTTTCACTATATCTAGAAAACACTAGACAAGAACAAGAAATAAACAAGATCCACAAGTGGTATGGAAGACAAGGGAGTTGACACAATCCTTGGCAAGAGAAGAGGCAAGTAAAACAAAAGCAAATGTAAAGATGATCAATAAATTCTACCACACATAAATGACTATCAATTGTCAAAAGACAAGAAGTAGATGGAAAGAATTCCCGGTGGTAGATAGCAAGGATATCCAACATCATCTTCACACCACACACAAGCAGATTGCAACTTGTAGAGCTAACATGCCACCTAGGAACAAGATAATCTACAACATCAACACTAGGTGACAATATCTCAAATGTACACATTTTCTAGGCTAGTAATATACATAGCATATTACTCCCCCATAATGTGATACCAATGAAGAAAACTTAACAAGAGGCAATAAGAGGATCCAACAAGAGATAATTAATGGACAATTTAGAATTTGAATTTCTCATGAGAAGACATACCACATAGTGACTAGATAATCTTGTAATATCAATACTAGATGGTATTCCTCATGTACACACACTTATAGGAGTGTGAGGTGCACAAAGCACATCACTCCCCAATAATGGGATATTCCATTAGTCTCTCACAAGAGCCAACTAAGATACAAAGAAGATGCACAAAGGCTCAACACACAACTCACACGTACATGAAGTGCACACCAACATACATAAGCAAGTTGGAAGCGCAACATATACAAACACATGCAAGGAACAAAACCAAAACATGCAAGGGGGCAAGTAACTTTCAAAGTAAACAATTTAAGTACAAGTTACGCAAGGAGGCACATTGGATATAAGATAGAAACTTGATAATCCAATTGACTTGGCTTGTGACAAAAGAATGATGAAGTCCCTTAATTCTTCATAATGTAGCCAAGTCTCCAATGCCCTCCAAAAACACCTATTGATCAAGTTTGAGCTTGTTGGTCCCCAACCAAGTTGGGTCCTAAGAGGTTAGTCACAATAGGCTTGGCTACCCAAATGGCTCTTTTCTTGACACCACTTTAAGTACCAACAAACTTGGCAAACACATTGCCAACCTTATCCTTCCCAAGAGAATAGATATCATCAATAATAATTGGGTTGGATAAGTTACCACTAGTGCATGAAGAAGCGACGTGACCTTTCTCCATAAGTAGCAACGTCTATTCTTCACTTTCTTCTCACTTGATTTTTCCACAAGAGAAGCATTAGCTTGAGTCTTCTTGGGAAGTGGCATTTCTTCAACTTGAGGTTGAGCATGAGATTGAACTTGTGCCCTCTTCCCTTGTTGCTTGACACTAATGGCCTTCTTCTTCAATGGGAAAGATCTAACATGATGCCCTTCTACTTTGCACTTGAAGCAGACAATCTTGGCCGAATTCTTGACTTGTTCTTGGCCCTTCTTTTTGTTCATGTTGGACTTCTTCTTCTTATTGGAGTTGAATCCAAGTCCACCTTTGTCATTGGGGGATTTTCACACACTCAAGATATTGTTGAGTGCGGATTTCCCTTCATGACACTTTTTCAAGTCTTTCTTCAAAGAAGTGACTTGGGCCTTGAGCTCTTTGATTTCCTCTACATGGTTAGTCTCAACACAAGTACTAGAGGAAGTATAGGCTTCATCGTTAGAGCAACAAGGCAAGGAAAGCAATTCATCACAAGATGTACCAAAATTGTGAGTAGATGAATTACAAGGACTAGCACATGGCAATATACTATTTTGACTAGAAGTACTGCTAGTATCCACATGAGGCTCACTAGATGTTACCTTAGCAATCATGGCCTCATGAGCTATCTTTAGCACACTATGGGATACTAGAAGATCATCATGAGAGCTTGAGAGCTTTTCATGACTTTCTTCCAATTTCCCATAATTGCAAGATAGCACCTCAAGTTGAGCCCGTAGCTCAACATTCTCCTTCAAAATGGATGCTTCACAAGTAATAGAATTAGTAGCACAAGCATCATCATTAACAACAAGAGGAGAAGGCAACTTGGCAAGCTCTTTTAAATAAGAAGCTTCAAGTTGAGCATGAGACTCGATGAGTTTGATGAGCTCACCCTTGATGACCCTTGAGCCATTTTCGAGGTGCTCAAAATCCTCAAGGAGTCTAGCATGAGCAACTTCAAGCTTAGCATTTTAGTTTCAAAACATTGGCCACCTCAAGGGCTCTATCAGTAGATTCCTTCACTCTAGACAATTCTAGAGCAAAAGTCTCCTCAAGAGATTCCTTGGTGGTTTGTTCAAGTTCAAGAGCTTGAGAGAGGTCCATAATCTCATTAGCGTAATCACGCCCATGACCTTCCATTTTATCAATGGTGACCTCATGCTCCTCAAGACGAGATTCC
This sequence comes from Aegilops speltoides, assembly GCA_021437245.1. Lineage (NCBI taxonomy): Eukaryota > Viridiplantae > Streptophyta > Magnoliopsida > Poales > Poaceae > Aegilops > Aegilops speltoides. The sequence goes on from JAHHZJ010003603.1 coordinate 51,924, forward strand.
AACTCATCAATATATTTCTTGCTCTCAATAGCAATGGACATAATTTCCATGAAGTTGGAACGAGCAATTTTATTTTATGAAGAGCTTTAAAACCATTTCCCCCTTAATTTTTAAGGAGGCAACATTATCATTCTCTTCATCATTATCCTCATCATCGTTAGCATCAACATCATCATCAAGAGACATATTGGGGTACAAAGTAGGAGATACCTTTGACGCCTTAGCCATAAGGCAAAACGCAATAGATGATGATGTAGGATCCCTTGAGGCACCATTAAACACCACATCTTGTTCCATGGAGTGTTCGGTTTCCTCTACATTGTTAGCACAACAATTCGAGGAAATAGATGCATTTTTATCATGGCAACAAGACATAGCAAGCATATCATCATGATATTTAGTCAAGCAATTTCTACATGATATGCAAGGACTATCAACACAAGCATGTGAAACATTTGCAGTGCTCGAAGTGTTAAAGCCCAAAGAGGGAGCATTGCAATAATATATTGATGAAGGATCATCCACAATAAGCATACTATCATCATTGCAATGACCAACACTACTCACCATATCATTACCTTGTGGCAAACCACATGTAGGTGAAGTAGAAGAAGTTGAGAAGACTATATGACCGGAGGTGGAGGGAGAACAACAATCCCCACAAATCTTGGACACACCATATTTATCTTGAAGCTTTGTCCATAACTCATGAGCATCCCGGAACGGCATGAGTTGAAAAATAACTACATTGCTCAAAGCATCGAAAAACACATTAGAGGCTTGAGCATTGAGATAAGAGTTTTTCTCATCCTCTAAAGATAATCTTTGGGGATCCTTTGGAGGAGAAAAACCCATATCTACAATTCGCTCTAAATTTGGGTCCATGACCCTAAAGAGATTAAGCATGCGAATTACCCAAACATCAAAATTTGTGCCATCGAAACTAAGAGTGTCAGAGAATCCTAATCCTCTAGTCGACATCTTTACTCTCTAGGCGGTTAAGCCCAACAAAGAGAGACGACACTCTGATACCAATTGAAAGATCGAGGATGTCGCCTAGAGGGGGGGGTGTGAATAGGCGCTTTAAAACAATTATGGTTTAGGCTTGAACAAATGCGGAATAAACCTAACGGTTAATTTGTCAAGCACAAAACCTAAAACAACTAGGCTCACCTATGTGCACCAACAACTTATGCTAAGCAAGATAAGCAACTATGTGATAGCAAGATATATGACAAAGAACAATATGGCTATCACAAAGTAAAGTGCATAAGTAAAGGGCTCGGGTAAGAGATAACCGAGGCACGCGGAGACGACGATGTATCCGGAAGTTCACACCCTTGCGGATGCTAATCTCCGTTTGGAGCGGTGTGGAGGCACAATGCTCCCCAAGAAGCCACTAGGACCGCCGTAATCTCCTCACGCCCTCGCACAATGCAAGATGCCGTGATTCCACTAAGGGACCCTTGAGGGCGGTCACCGAACCCGTACAAATGGCAACCCTTGGGGGCGGTCACCGAACCCGTACACTTTGGCAACCCTTGGGGGCGGTCATCGGAACCCGTCAAGATGCTCGGGGCGATCTCCACAACCTAATTGGAGACCCGACGCTTGCCGGAGCTTTACACCACAATGATTGAGCTTGAACACCACCAACCGTCTAGGGCGCCCAAGCACCCAAGAGGAACAAGCTCAAGGGCACCAAGCACCCAAGAGTAATAAGCTTCTCAAACTTCACTTCCACGTGTCACCGTGGAGAACTCAAACCGATGCACCAAATGCAATGGCAAGGGCACACGGAGTGCCCAAGTCCTTCTCTCTCAAATCCCACGAAGCAACTAATGCTAGGGAGGAAAATGAGAGGAAGAACAAGAAGGAGAACACCAAGAACTCCAAGATCAAGATCCAAGGGTTCCCTCACATAGAGGAGAAAGTGATTGGTGGAAATGTGGATCTAGATCTCTCTCTCTTTCCCTCAAAACTAGCAAGAATCCATGGAGGGATTGAGAGTTAGCAAGCTCGAAGAAGGTCAACAATGGGGAAGAACACGAGCTCAAAGGATAAGGTTCAATGGGAAGAAGACCCCTTTTATAGGACCTCCCGAATCCAACCGTTATGTGCTCAGGTCGTGCACAAGCGGTACTACCGCTTGGAGGAGCGGCACTACCGCTTGGAGGAGCGGTACTACCACTTAGCACGCTCAAAACAGCCCAAACGAGAGAGAAAACACGAGTTTTTGGTCCGGGGCGGTACTACCGCTTAGGAGCCACGGTAGTACTGCTCTGGAGCAGTAGTACCGCTCAGGAACCGCAGTAGTACCGCTCTAGAGCGGTAGTAAAAATTACATCCGCTCTAGTCGCGGTAGTACCGCTGCAGCCTTCACCAAAACAGCCACAACTTTTGCAAACGGACTCCGAATTCGATGAAACCAAGTTTGTTGGAAAGCTAGCGACAAGGGCTAACAGAATCTTGAAAAAAATACCAATAATAAGCAAATGAGAAAAGGCCCAAAAGAAAATGGTGAGAACCCTTCCTCGGAGAAGACCGGTAAAACCTCCAACACCGAAAACATCATAGAAGACGCATGCAAACTCCGTTTTCGATGAACTCAAGCTTGTCATAAAGATGAACATAAGCTCTAAGACTCACAAAGAGAATCAAACAAGGACCAAGAAACAAAATGCAAGGATGCAATGGTTTGAGCTCTCGACGAACGATATGATCAAGCTACTCACTTGAGAGCCCCCCTTGATAGTACGGCTATCGATCCTATAACCCGGTCTCCCAACTACCACCATGAGACCGGTAAAATAGAAAACCTATCAAGGGCAAACCTTTGCCTTGCACATGGTCCACTTGAGCTAGATGATGACGATCTTGACTCCCTCAAGTTGGACCACCTTTCTTGATTGCATTGGCTCGATGAAGACTAGATGATTGCTCCCCCATAGTCACTATGGGTGGGCGACTCTTCGGCACATCTTCACAAGTCCATTGACACCACAATGGATGGCAAGATTCAAACTTGATTGCTCCCCCATACTTAATGGGTGAGCCACTCTTTGTGTTGCTCCACTTGAACTTGCACACTGCAAACTTGATGACGATCACCACTTGATGTCATCCTCCATGGGTTGTATGGGATCTTCCTCTTGACGCAAGACCATGGAAACATACCTAAACCCACAAAGAACTCTCACGTAGACCATGGGTTAGTACACAAAGCGTAATGGACAATGCTTACCATACCATGGGAACACTTGGTCCCACTCGGTACATCTTCTATGCTTTGTGAGTTGATCAACTTGATTCACTCTTGACTTAGTCTTGATCACCCTTGAATCTTTCCAACTCTCTTCATTTGGATGATGTATTGAAGGTAAGTATGAATGATCACACAATCTTCTTCTTCAAGACATGCTTGCAATAAGCTCAACACTCACATGACCAATCTTTGGATAATTCCTTAATAGCACCTTGGTCAACCCATAAACTCCTTGAAACCAACACATGGACTTCAAGAAATGCCTATGGAAACATCCTTCAAATATAACTCGATGCAACCATTAGTCCATAGAGAATGTCATCAATTACCAAAACCACACATGGGGGCACCGCATGTCCTTTCACCAGGGGCCATAGGTTTCACTAATGGCTTCTCTCAAGATTGGAAATATTACCGTGGGTGAACAAATTACTTCTGAGCAATTGATAGAAAAGCGCAAATTTATGAAGATATCTAAGGCAATGATCATGAACATAGGCATCACTTCCGTGTCAAGTAGACCGAAACGATTCTACATCTACTACTATTACTCCACACATCCACCACCGTCCAGCATGCATCTAGAGTATTAAGTTCATAAAAAACAAAGTAACGCATTAAGTAAGACTAGTACATATGCCCGTGCGTTGCAACGGGGAGATAATTATTTTTGCAACAAGCGGCGGAAAATATAATTGATGTGTTCATAAAAAATGATCTCCACGGCGCTGGGTGACAGAGCGAGGAGCTGCGGTCTTCCCACAGGTCATGTTTGGCCTGTGAGATCTTAATAGTGGTGGGCCTAGTCAACGCGGCGGCGACCACCCAACTTGTACCTTTTTTTCCTCCGGGTCGACCTCCGTCTCGGAGTTGTGGTCCCGTCTTCATTTAGTTGCTGGGCGGCGGGCGACCTTCGAGGCACGGTTACTTCGACCACTTTCTCCTATGACGACGTAACCGGATGGATTACTAATTGCAGCGCATAAATTTTGTTTTATTAGCATAAGTAGCGCATAACCAGGCATGAATGTCCCATCATTATCAGGGTTTATTCTCTTCAACTATTTTTACACTCACGTGCCCATAAATTTTATTAATTAGAGCAAAACCAGCATATTCTATTTTATTAGCACATGCCCGCAATTTTTTCCCATTATAGCCAACCAGCATGGCACGTGCAAGTTATCTCCAGCATTATAGCCAACCAGCATGTCTCGGAGTTGTGGTTCCGTCTTTTATTGGCAAGTTCCCTCGTTCTGCTCATAATTCTCGAAACAACCTCCTTATTCTCACATAACCTCCTTATTTCCAGACAACTTATGGACATATAAAAACTGGTGTTATTTAGTATAAAATTTCAAGATGAGACTGTTCCTATAGTAATTGCAAGCTAGCTGAGTTGGTTTTATCCGTGGGCACAATAGGGAAGGTCCATAGTTCAATCCCCTCGCGCCCCTTTTTTTTGCTGCTCGTCCGTCCGACCGGAAAAGAAATGCGTGGTAGGTCCAGTTTTGCCCACTTGGGGGATAAACGAAAAAATTGGGAAGCTACGTGTGGAATAGACGAAACAAAATCTATACACATTTTTTTCTTAGGGCAGCCGTGTGGGAGTTACTATATGACGCTAGTTGCATCAAATAGCGCGTGAGACGGACAACAGTTCGCGTCTAGGTCAGCTCACTGGCAGGCACCGAAATAACCACGTGCCGCTAGCGACGGCAACAAACGCCTACTACTAACCAATGGCCTGCGTGAATATTTAAGAACATATTGCAACATCGGATATAAAATACTTTATGATTTTTTGTAAATCTGAATTGCCGAATATTCTTCGAAACATGAGTATTTTTTGAAATGACGAACAATAATTTTAATATTCTGTCCATTTTTGAAAAAGCATGCTTTTCTTGAAATAACACCATTTTTTGAACACTAAAACCTTTTATCAAAACCCAAACATTTTTTTAGTATGTGACTGGCTTTTGAAAACAGGACATGTTTTCAACATTTAGAACAAAATGTGTTCTTAAACTCAGACATTATTTTGATTTTGTGAACATTTTACTAAAAGAAGAATATATTTCATTTTTCGAATATTTTTTAAAATACATTTTTCTAAATCACAAACAATTTTGGAATATTTCTTAGTATGAAAAAATCGGAACGAGAAAATGAATTAATTTTCCAAATATTTTTTAAAACACAAACACAATATTATAATTCAAATATTTTTCGAAAATTCTAAAAAAATTAAAATTCTGAACTTTTTTTGAAAATTTTAAATTACAAGATAAGGTAAAAAGAAAAATAAATTTGGACGGAAAAACAAAACGGGCCAGCCCAGTCTTGGGCGCCCCGTGCGAACTCAATCTATCTACTGCTCAGGGCGTGAAATAGATTTTTTGAAGCTACATGGGCAGGCAAATAAGTGGGCTGGCTTTACTGGGCCACATTATGTGCGGGCCGAGTACGAAATTCGTGATTGCTAAAAATATAGATGGACGCACAAAAATTTAGTACCACCTCGGATAAAATATATATTTTGACGGTGAACGGATGAAAAAATTGGCGAAACACACCTTACTTTATTAGTATATAGTAAGGTATAGATGACATGATGTAGAGGAATTAACTCAAGAAATATGATGAAAACCCTTTCTTTTTATCCTCGATGACAATAATACAATACGTGCCTTGCTTCCCCTACTGTCACAGGGAAAGGACATCGTAAGATTGAAACCAAAGGTAAGCACTTCTCCCATTGCAAGAAAGATCAATCTAGTAGGCCAAACTAAACCGATAATTTGAAGAGACTTGCAAAGATATCAAATCATGGATATAACAATTCAGAGAAGAACCAAATAAAATTCATAGATAATTTGATCATAAATCCACAATTCACCGGATCTCGGCAAACACACCGCAAAAGAATGTTACATCAAATAGATCTCCAAGAACATCGAGGAGAACATGATATTAAGAATCAAAGAGAGAGAACAAGCCATCTAGCTACTAGCTATGGAACCGTAGGTCTGGGATAAACTACTCACGCTTCATCGAAAAGGTAATGGTGTTGATGTAGAAGCCCTCCGTGATCGAATCCCCCTCCGGCAGGACGCCGGAAAAGTCCCCTAGATGGGATCTCACGGGTATAGAAGGTTGCTGATGACCCACAAGTGTAGGGGATCTATCGTAGTCCTTTCGATAAGTAAGAGTGTCGAACCCAATGAGGAGCAGAAGGAAATGATAAGCGGGTTTCAGTAAGGTTTTCTCTGCAAGCACTGAAATTGTAGGTGATAGATAGTTTTGTGATAAGATAAATAGTAACAAGTGACAAGTAAATAAAGTAAATAAAGTGCAGCAAGGGTGCCCAATCCTTTATGTAGCAAAGGATAAGCCTGGACAATTTCTTATAATGCGAAAAGAGCTCCCGAGGATACATGGGAATTATCGTGAAGCTAGTTTTCATCACGCTCATATGATTCGCGTTCGGTACTTTGATAATTTGATATGTGGGTGGACCGGTGCTTGGGTACTGCCCTTACTTGGACAAGCATCCCACTTATGATTAACCTATATTGCATGCGTCCGCAACTACAAAAGAAGTATTAAGTTAAACCTAACCGCAACATTAAACATATGGATCCAAATCAGCCCCTAACGAAGCAACGCATAAACTAGGGTTTAAGCTTCTGTCACTCTAGCAACCCATCATCTACTTATTACTTCCCCATGCCTTCCTCTAGGCCCAAATAATGGTGAAGTTTCATGTAGTCAACGTTCACATAACACCACTAGAGGAAAAGACAACATACATCTCATCAAAATATCGAACGAATACCAAATTCACATGACTACTAATAGCAAGACTTCACCCATGTCCTCAGGAACAAACGTAACTACTCACAAAGCATATTCATGTTCATAATCAGAGGAGTAATAATATGCATAAAGGATATGAACATATGATCTTCCACCAAGTAAACCAATTAGCATCAACTACAAGGAGTAATCAATACTACTAGTAACCCACAGGTACCAATTTGTGGTTTGGATACAAGAGATGAACTAGGGTTTTGAGAGGAGATGGTGCTGGTGAACATGTTGATGGAGATTGACCCCCTCCCGATGAGAGGATCGTTGGAGATGACGTTGGTGATGATTTCCCCCTCCCGGAGGGAAGTGTCCCCTGCAGAACAGCTCCGCCGAAGGCCTAGATTGGTTCCGCCAAGGTTCCGCCTCGTGGCGGCGGAGTTTCGTCCCATAAGCTTGCCCACGATTTTTTACAGGGTAAAAGCCCTCATATAGCAGAAGATGGACACCGGGGGGCCACGAGGGGGCCCAGGAGACAGGGGGCGCGCCGAGTAGGGGTGAGCGCGCCCCCCAGCCTCCTGGCCAGGGTGTGGGCCCCCTGATGTATTTCTTCCGCTCAATAATTCTTATTAATTCCAAAAACAGGTTTCGTGGAGTTCAGGATTTTTGGAGCAGTGCAGATAGGTTTCCAATGTTTGCTCCTTTTCCAGCCAGAATTCCAGCTGCCAGCGTTCCCCCTCTTCATGGTAAACCTTGTAAAATAAGAGAGAATAGCCATAAGTATTGAGATATAATGTGTAATAACATCTCATAATGCAATAAATATTGATATAAAAGCATGATGCAAAATGGTCAGTTGCGGCGGTGGAAAAGTGGTTCCATGGCTCTCCTGGATGTTTGCGGGGTATAAGAGTATATATAGGCGAAGGAACAAGGTCAGGGGAGCTACAAGGGGTCCACGAGGTAGGGGGTCCCCTGGGCGCGCCCTCCTGCCTCGTGGCCACCTCGTTGTGTCTCCGACTTCATCTCCAAGTCTTCTGGTTTCCTTTTAGTCCAAGAAAGATCATCGCGAAAGTTTCATTCCGTTTGGACTCCGTTTGGTATTCCTTTTCTACAAAACTCTAAAATAGGCAAAAAAAACAGAAACTGGCACTGGGATCTCGGTTAATAGGTTAGTCCAAAAATAATATAAAATAGCATATAAATGCCTATTAGACATCCAAAACAGATAATATAATTGCATGGAACAATAAAAAATTATAGATATGTTGGAGACGTATCAAGCATCCCCAAGCTTAATTCCTGCTCATCCTCGAGTAGGTAAATGATTAAAACAGAATTTTTGATGTTGAATGCTACCTAACATATTTATCCATGTAATTTTCTTTATTGTGGCATGAATGTTCAGACCGAAAGATTCAAAACAAAAGTTTAATACTGACATAAAAATAATAATAATACTTCAAGCATACTCACAAAGCAATCATGTCCTCAAAATAACATGGCGAAAGAAAGTTATCCCTACAAAATCATATAGTCTGGCTATGCTCTATCTTCATCGCACAAAATATTTAAATCATGCACAACCCCGGTTTCAGCCAAGCAATTGTTTCATACTTTAGTATTCTCAAACTTCTTCAACTTCCACGCAATACATGAGCGTGAGCCATGGACATAGCACTATTGGTGGAATATAATGGTGGTTGTGGAGAAGACAAAAAGGAGAACATAGTCCCACATCAACTAGGTGTATCAACGGGCTGTGGAGATGCCCATAAATAGATATCAATGTGAGTCAGTAGGGATTGTCATGTAACGGATGCACTAGAGCTATAAGTGTATGAAAGCTCAAAAGGAAACTAAGTGGGTGTGCATCCAACTCGTCTGCTCACAAAAACCTAGGGCATTTTGAGGAAGCCCATCATTGGAATATACAAGCCAAGTTCTATAATGAAAAATCCCCAGTAGTATGTGAAAGTGACAAAACAGGAGACTCTCTACCATGAAGATCGTGGTGCTACTTTGAAGCACAAGTGTGGTAAAAGGATAGTAACATTGTCCCTTGTCTCTTTTTATCTCATTTTTTGGGCCTTCTCTTTTTATGGCATATTTTTTCTCTTTTTTTTCGTCCGAAGTCTCATCCCGACTTGTGGGCGAATCATAGTCTCCATCATCCTTTCCTCACATGGGACAATGCTCTAATAATGAACACTTTTATTTACTTAAAACTCAAGAATTACAACTTAATACTTAGAACAAAATATGACTCTATGTGAATGCCTCAGGCGGTGTACCAGGATGTGCAATGATTCAAGAGCGACATGTATGAAAGAATTATGAATGGTGGCTTTGCCACAAATACGATGTAAACTACATGATCATGCAAAGCAATATGACAATGATGAAGCGTGTGATAATAAAGGGAACAGTGGAAAGTTGCATGGCAATATATCTCGGAATGGCTATGGAAATGCCATAATAGGTAGGTATGGTGGCTGTTTTGAGGAAGGTAATAGTGGGTGTATGGTACTGGCGAAAGTTGCGCGACACAAGAGAGGCTAGCAATGGTGGAAGGGTGAGAGTGCATATAATCATGGACTCAACATTAGTCATAAAGAACTCATATACTTATCGCAAAAATCTACAAGTCATCAAAACCAAGCACTACACGCATGCTCCTATGGGAAGGGTTGGTAGGAGTTAACCATTGCGTGACCCCGACCTCCACTCATAGGGAAGACAATCAATAAATAAATCATGCTCCAACTTCATCACATAACGGTTCATCATACGTGCATGCTACGGGAATCACAAACTTTAACACAAGTATTTCTCAAATTAACAATTACTCCACTAGCATCACTATCTTCGTATCTCAAAACAATCATAAAGAATCAAACTTCTCATAGTATTTAACGCACTTTATATGAAAGTTTTCATTGTATCCATCTTGGGTGCCCATCATATTAGGACTAATTTTATAACCAAAGAAAATCACCATGTTGTTCTAAAAGACTCTCAAAATAATATAAGTGAAGCATGAGAGTTCAACAATTTCTATAAAATAAAGCCACTGCCGTGCTCTCACAAGATATAAGTGAAGCACTAGAGCAATATTGCCTAGCTCAAAAGATATAAGTGAAGCACATAGGGTATTCTAATAAATCAAGATTCATGCGTGTCTCTCCAAAAAGGTGAGTACGGCAAGGATGATTGTGGTAAACTAAAAAGCAAAGACTCAAATCATACAAGACGCTCCAAACAAAACACATATCATGTGGTGAATAAAAATATAGCCTCAAGTAAAGTTACCGATAGACAAAGACGAAAGAGGGGATGCCTTCCGGGGCATCCCCAAGAATAGGATTTTGGTTGTCCTTGAATATTACCTTGGGGTGCCTTGGGCATCCCCAAGCATAGGATCTTACCACTCCTTATTCCATAGTCCATCAAATCCTTACCCAAAACTAGAAAACTTCACAACACAAAACTCGACAGAAAATCTCATGTGCTCCGTTAGTATAAGAAAATAAATCACCACTTTAAGGTACTGTTGCAAACTCATTCTTTATTTATATTGGTGTAATATCTACTGTATTCCAACTTCTCCATGGTTCATACCCCCCGATACTACCCATAGATTCATCAAAATAAGCAAACAACACGCGGAAAACAGAATCTGTCAAAAACAGAACAATCTTTGGTAATCTGTAACTCTCAAATACATATGTAACTCCCAAAACCATACAAATTAGGAACGCCTGAGCACTTTTTGTACCAATACAGAGCAAAAGAATCAGATCAAAAGCACATTTTGTGAATGTTCAAAACTAATTTTCTAAGTGCAAAAGTTTCTGATTTTCAGCAGGATCAACACAACTATCACCGTGAGCCATCCTAATGGTTTCACTTGGCAAAAACACTAACTAAAACATAAAACCACATCTAAACAGAGGCTAGATGATTTATTTATGTACTAAACAGGGACAAAAAGAAAAGAACAAAAATAAAATTGTGTTGTCTCCCAACAAGCGCTTTTCTTTGAAGCCTTTTAGCTAGGCATTGATAATTTTAATGATGCTCACATGAAAGACAAGAACTGAAGCGAAAATAGAGCATCATAAAACACGTGAGAAACACATATAAGTCTAACATGCTTCCTATGCATAAGCATTTTATAAGCAAATAAATTATCAAGGCAATCAAAAACTAACATATGCAAGGAAGAAGAAAGAGACGATAGCAATCTCAACATGAACAGAGGTAATTTAGTAACATGAAAATTTCTACAACCATATTTTCCTCTCATAATAATTACATGTAGGATCACATAACATATCCTCAACACGATCCACATGCATGCGAAGTTGACACACTTCCAAACCCAATTTTATCAAAAAAATTATAAGATTGAACATTCTGCAACTATGTGGGATCTAAAGTTGATAGTCTTTAAAACCCACTTTCAATATTATTGCAAACATTATTATCAATCTCATATTCATTATGGGGCTTAAATTTTTTTTCAAGATCATAAGAAGAATCACCCCAACAATGATTATTGCAACAAGTAATGGGTGTAGTAAAACTAGCATCCCCAAGCTTAGGGTTTTGCGTATTATTAGCACAATTGACATCAATAAAATTTATAGTAAAATCGTTGCAATCATGCTTTTTATTGAAGGAGCTATCGTGAATCTCTTCATAAATTCCTTCATCACAATTTTCAGATTCACGAATTTCAAGCAAAACCTCATAAAGATAATCTAGTGCACTCAACTCACTAGCAATTTGTTCATCATAATTGGATCTCTTAAAAAGATTATAAAGTGGATGAGGATCCATAAACTTTAAGCAAGCGAAGATGCAAGCAAAAAGAAGGTAGATGGTAACACAAGCGAACAAAAGAGCGAACCGAATAGGGGCTAAGAAAAGCCAAATCTTTCCGAAAATCATTTTAGAAGTGGGGGAGAGGAAAATGAGAGGCGAATGGCGAATAATGTAATGCAAGAGAGAAGAGTTTATGATGGGTACTTGGTATGGCTTGACTTGACGTAGATCTCCCCGGCAACGGCGCCAGTAATCCTTCTTGATACCTCTTGAGCTTGCGTTGGTTTTTCCCATGAAGAGGGAAGGGTGATGCCGCAAAGTAGCGTAAGCATTTCCCTCAGTTTGTGAACCAAGGTATCAATCTAGTTGGAGACAACGCACAAGTCACCGAATACCTGCACAAACAATTAATAACTTGCACCCAATGCGATAAAGGGGTTGTCAATCCCTTCATAGTCACTTGCAAAAGTGAGATCTGATAGAGATAGATAAATGGTGAAGTAAATATTTTTTGGTATTTTTTGTTTATAGATTGGAAAGTAAAGATTGCAAAATAGGGAACTGCGACAGAAATTGGCAAGTTGACGGGAAACTAATAGATTCAATATAATGGAAAAGAGACGCGGGGGCCATAGGTTTCACTAATGGCTTCTCTCAAGATAGGAAATATTACGGTGGGTGAACAAATTACTGCCGAGCAATTGATAGAAAAGCGCAAAGTTATGACGATATCTAAGGAAATGATCATGAACATAGGCATCACGTCCGTGTCAAGTTGACCGAAACGATTCTACATCTACTACTATTACTCTACACATCGACCGCTATCCAGCATGTATCTAGAGTATTAAGTTCATAAAGAATGGAGTAACGCATTAAGTAAGATGACATGATGTAGAGGAATTAACTCAAGAAAGATGAAAACCCCATCTTTTTATCCTCGATGGCAACAATACAATACGTGCCTTGCTGCCCCTACTGTCACTGGGAAAGGACACCGCAAGATTGAACCCAAAGCTAAGCACTTCTCTCATTGCAAGAAAGATAAATGTAGTAGGCCAAACTAAACCGATAATTTGAAGAGACTTGCAAAGATATCAAATCATGCATATAAGAATTCAGAGAAGAACCAAATAAAATTCATAGATAATCTGATCATAAATCCACAATTCACCGGATCTAGGCAAACACACCACAAAAGAATATTACATCAAATAGATCTCCAAGAACATCGAGGAGAACATGGTATTAAGAATCAAAGAGATAGAAGAAGCCATCTAGCTACTAGATATGGACCCGTATGTCTGGGATAAACTACTCACGCTTCATCGGAGAGGCAATGGTGTTGATGTAGAAGCCCTCTGTGATCGAATCCCCCTCCCGACAGGACGACGGAAAAGGCCCCTAGATGGGATCTCACGGGTACAGAAGGTTGCGTCAGTGGAAAAGTGGTTTCGTGGCTCTCCTGGATGTCTTCGTGGTATAAGAGTATATATAGGCGAAGGAACTAGGTTAGAGGAGCTACGAGGGGCCCATGAGGTAGGGGGCGCGCCCTCCTGCCTTGTGGTCGCCTCGTTGTGTCTTTGAATTCATCTCCAAGTCTTCTGGTTTCCTTTCGGTCCAAGAAAGATAATCGCGAAAGTTTCATTCCGTTTGGACTCCGTTTGGTATTCATTTTCTGCGAAACTCTAAAATACGCAAAAAAAACATAAACTGGCACTGGGCTCTCGGTTAATAGGTTAGTCCCAAAAATAATAGAAAATATCATATAAATGCCTATTAAACATACAAAACAGATAATATAATAGCATGGAACAATAAAAAATTATAGATACATTGGGGAGGAATCAGGGGCCATAGGTTTCACTAGAGACTTCTCTCTTAAAAGAAAACATACGGTGGGTGCACAAATTACTATCGAGCAATTGATATAAAAGCGCAAAGTTATAACGATATCCAAGGCAATGATTATAAATATAGGCATCACGCCGTGTCAAGTAGACCGACTCCTGCCTACATACACTACTATTACTCCACACATCGACCGACTCCTGCGTGCGTCTAGAGTATTAAGTTCAGAAGAACAGAGCAATGCCTTAAGTAAGATGACATGATGTAGAGGGATAAACTCAAGCAATATGATGAAAACCCCATCTTTTTACCCTTGATGGCAACAATACAATACGTGCCTTGCTACCTCTACTTTGTCACTGGGTGAGGACACCGCAAGATTGAACCGAAACAAAGCACCTCTCCCATTGCAAGAAAAACCAATCTAGTTGGCCAAACCAAACTGAAATTCGAAGAGAAATACAATGATATTTAATCATGCATAAAAAGTTGAGAGAAGACTCAAATAATATTCAGAGATAATCTGATCATAAATCCACAATTCATCGGATCTCGACAAACATACCGCAAAAGAATATTAGATCGGATAGAACTCCAAGAACATCGAGGAGAATATGGTATTGAAGATTAAAGAGAGAGAGAAGAAGCCATCTAGCTACTAGCTATCGACCCGTAGGTCTATGGTAAACTACTCAAGCATCATCGGAAGGGCAGCAAGGTTGATGAAGAGGCCCTCCGTGATCGAATCCGCCTCTGGCAGGGTGCCGGAAAAGGCCAGAAGATGGGATTTCACGGGTACAGAGGCTTGCGGCGGCGGAAAAGTATTTTGGTGTCTCGTTTTGATGTTGGGGGAATATTTGGGACTTTATAGGCCAAGAATTAGGGTTAGGAGATCCCCGAGGGGCCCACAAGCCAGGGAGGCACGCCGCCCACATAGGGCGCGCCCTATGGGCTTGTAGTGTCCTCGGGCACCTCTTGCCCCCCTCTCCAAGTCCCACGGGTGTCTTCTAGTCCAAGAAAAATCATCACGAAAGTTTTATTCCGTTTGGACTCCGTTTGATATTCCTTTTCTGTAAAACTCAAAAACAAGGAAAAACTGAAACTCGCACTCGATTCTAGGTTAATAGGTTAGTCCCAAAAATAATATAAAATAACATATTAATGCATATCCAAAACAGATAATATAATAGCATGGAACAATAAAAAAATCATATATACATTGGAGAGGAATCATGTCTCGTTCTGATGTTGGGGGAATATTTGGGAATTTATAGGCCAAGAATAAGGGTTGGGAGACCCTCGAGGGGCCCACAAGCCAGGGGGCGCCCCCTAGGGCGCGTCCTGTGGGCTTGTGGTGGCCTCGAGCACCTCCTGGCCCCTCTCCAAGTCTCACGGGTCTCTTCTGGTCCAAGAAAAATCATCGCGGAAGTTTGATTATGTTTGGACTTCGTTTTATATTCCTTTTCTGTAAAACTCAAAAACAGGGAAAAACAGAAACTTGCACTAGGCTCTAGGCTAATAAGTTAGTCCAAAAATAATATAAAATAGCATAATAATGAATATAAAACATCCAAAACAGATAATATAATAGCACGGAACAACAAAAAATTATAGATACGCTGGAGACGTATCACTTGCTCGGCGGTGGCTATCGGTAGCTACTAGGCCATGCCCCCCAGTCAACAGGGTCTGGCTGGGGACTCGGGCGTGCACGCTTCCTGCTATGGAGGCGACCACCTAGGCCCGGTGGTTAATGCCGGGCTAGGATTAGAAGGATGTGTCTCTTGCTCTTCCCACCATCATCTGCATGTTGCGATGGTGACGGTTGTTGGCAGCCCTGCTGGGAGTCTAAAATGTGGAGGTTGTGGGAGGTGGCGGGTCATGGGGAATAAGGGGAATTAGGGGCGCACAAAGGAAGGAGAAGAAGCGGCAACATACAGGGGGTGAGGGGAAGCGACGATGGATCGACGAGGACCTGTCCAGTCGGCATCTAGGTCGAGACAGGAAAAGATGAGCGGGAGTGGGTGGGAGGAGGGTCAAACCCTAACTATTTAGGAGTGCGAGGGGGCTAGAAGGGGTTACAGGGCAAATAATTTTTCGTTGTTTCCGCTCCAGTTAATTTGCCAATAATGACTAATGGGCCTGATAATCGATTAATCGGTCTGGTAGGAGTTAACCGGACTGGCAAGTTAACACAATGAATAGGTGTTACTCTATTCAGCCATCCTAGAAGTAGCATTAATTGGCCCGTTAGCTGATTAATCAGATGAATGATTTAACAGTGTAATTACTTTTAAACCCCAAGTGCCACAACCTTCGAAAATACTCCCTTGGTAAAGAAATATAAGAGCATTTATACTAATTTAGTAATATAAACACTCTTATATTTCTTTACAGAGGGAGTACTATCTTCTTCAGCCTCCCATCAAGTACTTGATTCCATATCCATTCAGGAAGCGCACAAAATAATATTATCTTCTCTGAGATATAAGAGAGAAACTCCATTAATTATGACCCCCTTGCATCTAGATTCTAGACACTAATCCACCTAAGTGGTCGTATCTATGTCCCGCTTCTTTCGGAAGTATATCGATCACCATAGGGCTCTGTGTTTGCTTCTAGCTTTAGGTGCATGTCAACAAAAACGGTACAAAGACATCTTAGCTGACGATGAGTCGTAGGGGGACGACATTAACAGGTTCCTGTGGAGGCTCATCGGCATCGTTTGACCACACATGTGTCATGGAGGCGAGAACAATAGCAACTCCAAGTAGGATCCATACATTGTGACCGAAGCATAACTTGATATTGATGGCTATAGCAATCCACCACGAAATCATCACAGCTGCATACATATAACAAAGGACAAATGAGTCAACTTGGCGAAAATGTCCTCAAGCATATATCATGAGGGGTTAACACCTCCCTCCATTGGCAACCTTGGATTTCAGTTTTCTCCAATATCTCACATGTTATTCTCACAACATAAGTTTCTTGAATGAAGCAACTCATCGAGCTGGCTATACTAAAGATATATGTAGCTACAACCATGTGACCAAACAAAATACCTGAAAACTGGTAAAAGAAACTATAAATGTTTAGCAATATATAGCCAGGCAAAAGGCCTATATATCTTGTGGCAAAAAGAAGAGAGAAGAGACCTTGATAACTGACTTTGCAGCAGAAGCAACCATGAACATGCGAAGCTGAATGGAGGAGCTCATGAGCAATATGATCAGTAGCATGACCAGGAAGTAGCAACAACATGAAGAAAATCACGATGCCTTCTATTTTGGTTGCCAGGCTCTAGTGTCTCGCATTATTAATGGAACATTTTTCTCTTTTGTAAAGTACAAAGCTTGTACCGATGTATTTCATAAAAGAATTAGTTCGGTATGACCAGACACCCCATCAAGTAAAAAAAAAAACTTGTGGCACTAACAGCCATGCCTGACGACTCTCGTCTGGTCCTCCTGTTCTCCCCTATGCACACATTTAACGTCCTTGCTCCATGGACCACTTCTGCATATACATGTTTTTGACCCAAGGATCTACGGTATATTCATACATTTAATAAAGTTACAAATAGTGCACATAGAAAGAACAAAGGTCAATTGTTCTACGTATCACTTTTGCATAGGCGGGTGCTAGGCGCTGGGCCGGCCGGCCCAAATTTGGGGCGGTCGGCTAGCAGCCCTTCAATATGAGCGAGGTGGACCGTACGATCTGTTCCTTCTTCTTCCTCCCGCACGGGTCAAAATTATCCCACGTCCTTGCCTCCCCTGCACTGAGCTCTCCATGCGTCCCCTCTGCAGCCCGCGCCACCACCCCCGGTCGCTGTGGTGACCGTCACACTCCCCATGTTGAGCGGTTCCGGTCAAAAAACGAGTCGCAGCTGCAGCTCCCCCGGCTCTAGGTTGTAGCACTGCGTGGTCGCCGACGCGCCTTGCCGGTCGAGGTTGCTCCTCGCCACAAGCGCATTGAAGCTCGTTGGTGATCGAATCCGCATCCGCCCCTAGCCCCATGCTGGATATCGTCGCCAGGAAGAAACACACCACCGGGATTCTTGCTGTCAGAAAAAGAATGGATGTAGCAAAAACAGTTGACCGTAGTAAAATAAACCCACCCAGTTGCAGCACAAAAACATCGTCTCGCCCGCTGTCATTTTCGCCTCGTGAAGAATGGATGTAGCAAAAAACAAATCTTCAGTGGTAGCAAAAGATGGTGATGGCTGCAAAAAAACGACGTCGCCGCCGTCACGGGGTCACAGCTACCATGAATGATTGCAGCAAAAAAAGTAGCTGCTAGTAGCTTCATTCATCTCCGGTTGCCACATTCATATTCGCTGGTTCCAGCAGAACGTCACGGCTGTCGGCCTCTCCTTTCAGCAAAATCTATAGAGAGTACCAGCAAATGGCGTTGATTGTGGTTCCAGCAGAACGTCAATGCCAGTAGGATGACGTACTTACTTTCACAAATCTAAACCTTAGGGCATCTCCAGCCGCGCCCCCAAGAAGGCCTCCCCAGGCGTTTTTTTCGCGCTGGCGCCGAAAAAACGGCCCAGTCGCGCCCCCAGGAGCCCGATTTTCGCCGGCTTGGGCCGAAAACAGCGCCGGCGGACCCAGCCCGAACCCGGCGCGCTGGGGGGCGCTCGGGGGCGCCGGGCGAAGTTTTTTGGCGCGAAGAAACCGCGGGCCCGACGCGTCAGCGACTAGTTTGCTTCTCGGCCCTTCGTCGTCCTCATCGCCTCGTTTCATGCGGCGAATCAATGCCAAAGCTGCCGCGCTGCCGCGCCGGTCAGCCTGCGCCATTGATGCGCCATTGATGTTCACGGCGGCGCAGTGAAGCCGGACGACGCGTCCCTCGCCCTCGCCTCGCCCGCCCGCGCGCGACGACGCTGCCACGCGTGTGGCGGCGCGCGTCGGCCTATATATGCCACGCCCGGCGCACTCGGCCGCCACACCCCTCCGCCGTCGCTCCTTCCTCCGCAGTCGCTCCTTCCTCCTCTCCTCTTCTCCAATGGCGAACGTTTCCCAGGCGACGGCGCGGCGGCGAACGGCCGCCGCCGCCATCTCCATGAAGACGAGGCTCGCCTCCTGTACGATGCCGAGTACCCGGTCCCGCCGGACATGCGGGTGCCCGGGGCGTGGAGGATCAGCGCCGGCGGCGTGCCGGTGCCCCCGGTACCCTCCGGCGCGGTGCGGCGCGCGGATATCGCCCGCATCAGGTCGAACCTGCCCCCTGCGGCGAGGGATGCGCCGCGGTACGCCCCCGACAGCTCGCTATGGGAGCCCTACTTCCGTCGCCGTCACGCCCATCAGCTCGAGGCCACCAACGGCGTCGTGCCCTCCGGCAGGCAAAACTCCGCCGGCCGGCGTCGATGGTGGGGCGTGCCAGGGTGCACGCTGGACGCCGTCCTCGAGTACATCGAGGGCGGCAACACGCCGCGCCTCGACTACCCAGCCCCCCCTCCTTTTCACGCCGCCGGGGAAGTTCCTGGACCCCGAGGCGCATGGAGACCGGCGGGTCCTCCTCTTCGTCCGGCGGCTCGCCCTGCCTTCGCCCCGTCAAGCCGGAGCCCCAGGACACACCTGTGGCCGCGCGCACCCGGAGCTCCGGCGTCCGTATCGGCGCCCCGTCAAGCCGGAGCCCCGCTGGCCGCTTTGTCCTCGTCGAGCCCAAGCCGGAGCCCGGCCTCGTCGAGCCCAAGAAGGAGCCCGGCCTCCCCGCGGAGTACGAGGAGATAGCCCGGCGCGGCTTCTCCGACGAGGACGCCATGCGGTGGGCGCGGGAGGACTACCTCCGCGAGGAGACGGTCCGGCAGTGCCGGGCCCTGGAGGAAATCGCCGCCCGCAACCGCGGGCGCGAGGACGAGCACGGCGTCGTGATCCTCGACAGCGACGACGACGACGACGTCCCCGGGCCTTCCAACCCGCCGCGCCAACCGGGGAGGGTGCAGCAGGGACGGCGGAGGCGGGGGCGGCAGCGGCGACGACGACGGCGACGACGACGACGACGACGACGATGACGACGGCGGCGGCGACTACACGCGGTTCTCAGCCTCCTCGGCATGTAGACGCTTCGGGCGGGCGGCGAGGCGGGCGGCGAGGGAGACGGCGGGATTAGCCCGCCGGGTTTTTTTTTTCTTTTTTTGTAAAATAGGTTATGTTTGAACGAACTCGCCGAAGTTTGCTATGTTTATGTCGTGTTTGCGCCGTGTTTGTGCCGTCTTCAAATTTTTTGAAATACCGTGGGCGCCGCGACTGGGGGCATCACGCCCCCAGTGCGTCGTTAGCGCCGGTGCGCCCCCAGGGGGCGATTTTTTGGCCCTCCTGGAGGGCCAACGGCTGAAGATGCCCTTAGTCAACATCGAACACTCAATTCGGCTATCTAGCAAAGTGATCCACGAAATTAATCTAATTTTTTTCCACGAAATCACCTTTGCCCGATACGACCGAGGATTTGAGAGAAATCAACCACATGCGCGCGCACATGAAAAAGGTTTCGGCCTAAGCGATGGAATTTCCATTGTGCACGTACGTCCAACTAGCTCTAGCTTGTTCCATGTGACATTGATCACTGGGGCTTGCACGTACCACACATCCTTTTTTTTGAGAAACGCACCACACGTCTTGAATTCTTTACGAAACGCAAGGAAAGCCTGTGGGGCCAAAAAAAACCACATTTTCTTCAGTACGATATTGATCACGACGGATTATTTTTGTACTCCCTCCGTTTCTAAATATAAATCTTTTAGATTTCAATATGGACTATATACGGATATATATAGACATACTTTAACATATAGATTCACTAATTTTTCTCCGAATGTAGTCCATATTAGAATCTTTAAAAAGACCTACATTTAGAAACAGAGGGAGTAAGCTACCGCCGAATCAATCAGCCACAGAGCTTACGTTCACGTTACTACTAGCACTATACCTGTCCATGGATACATGCATGTTACTAGTACGATAGGCAATTTTGCCATGCACCATTTCCCTCAATCTATTTTTTTTTTTGCCATGCACCATGTACAAGGGTAGTCAAGAGATCAGCTTGTTCGAAAACATAATAATCAAATTGATCAGCTAGCGAGCATGCAAGCACAAGTCCGTGCGTACATATATTATTCTCTGAGTGTTCTGCGCTCAAGAAAAATCTTCTACTATAAAAAAATGATTACATGTGTTATAACTTATAATCATGTACTCCCTCCGTTCCTAAATATTTGTCTTTCTAGATAATTTAACAAGTGACTGCATACTAAGCAAAATGAGTGAATATACACTCCAAAATATGTCACATACATCTGTATGTGATAGTCCATTTGAAATGTTTAGAAAGACAAATATTTATGAGCGAGGGAGTAAAAGAGAAGGAAGGACAATATTAAAAATATCACTGATCAACGATTTTTTTCCTTCTTTTTTTAATACTATATGCACTGGTAGTATTAAACATTTTTCTAAGGGGTGGTTATAGTTTAACTTCACGTCCACTTCTTGGTACAAAATCGCGTCGAACAGCGACCCGGCGGATCCTTGCCAATTGGCCGATCGACAAGTAGCACAAGCCTTGATAATAAGAACAAAAGGCGATTTTTTGTGGTGACGAAAACGATCCATGCATGAGTGCAAGAGTGCAAGAGCTTAAGCAGCTGGATGGTGACCAATTAACGAACGCCACCATGCATATCGGACGAGGTTTGCCTGTTCCTCTCGACGTGTCTTCTTTCTTCAAGAATTGTTCCTCGTTGGTGCTGGGTCCGTGAGAACGACCCTCCGTATCCAAATTGAAATGCACGAGTTAACCATCCGTCTCGTGTGGCTCGGATCTGAGTAATGCTAGACACATGGGCTCTTACAGGGGATTTACAGGGTGGTTCCGGTTTGATTGGTTGAGGTTTAATTAAATGAGGCGGGCCCCACCCATGAAAATTAGGGGAGGAGGAGGGGGGGCAATTAGAGAAGGGACCAGTCCACGCCGCTTCCCGCATCCAGAAATGCTATATATACCACACCCCGAAGCAACGACCAAGCGGCAAAGCTAGCACTATTAGCTCTCCTCCTCTACTTCTCCTTGCTCTCCGGCCGCAACGCGAAGCAAAGTGAGTTAGCTCCACTTCATCAAGCCAAGAAACCTCACACCACCTTTGATCCAATCCTAATCAAGGGTTAAGCCTTCTCAAAAATGGGCAGCTTCGACACCCACCCAATGTCCTTCTCCGCCTCCCCAGACAATAAGGCTGCGTTCGAGCCCCTCAACCCCGAAGATGTCCGCGCATATCTTCACAAGGCCGTCGACTTCATCTTCGACTACTACACAACCGTCGAGTCCATGCCGGTTCTTCCCAACGTGAAGCCGGGATACCTGCAAGACGAGCTCAGCGCATCCCCGCCGACCCACTCCGCGTCGTTCGATGTCACCATGAAGGAGCTCAGGACCTGCGTTGTCCCCGGCATGACGCACTGGGCGAGCCCCAACTTCTTGGCCTTCCTCCCCTCCACCAACAGCGCGGCCGCCATCGCTGGCGACCTCATAGCCTCTGCCATGAACACCGTGGGATTCACATGGCAGGCCTCGCCCGTGGCCACCGAGATGGAGGTTCTCGTCCTCGACTGGCTTGCGCAGCTCTTGCGCCTACCCACCACCTTCATGAACCGCACCAGCACTGGCCGTGGCACGGGCGGTGGCGTCATACTCGGCACGACCAGCGAGGCAATGCTCGTCACACTAGTCGCCGCCCGTGATGCAGCTCTGCGTCGGAGTGGCTCCGTTGGCGTGTCCCACATGACACACTTGGTTGTCTATGCTGCCGACCAGACCCACTCCACATTCTTCAAGGCATGCCGCCTCGCAGGCTTCGACCCCGCCAACATCCGCTCCATCCCTACCGGGCCGGAAACTAACTACGGGCTTAACCCGACCAAGCTTCTCGAGGTAATGCAAGCGGATGTCTACACCGGTCTTGTGCCAACATATGTTTGTGCCACGGTAGGCACCACGTCTTCCAACGCCGTCGACCCAGTGGGCGCCATCGCCGACATTGCCGCCATGTTCAATGCGTGGGTCCATGTTGATGCTGCTTACGCTGGCAGCGGGTGTATCTGCCCGGAGTTTCGCCACCATCTCGACGGCGTCGAGCGCGTGGACTCCATTAGCATGAGCCCACACAAATGGCTTCTAACATGTCTTGATTGCACTTGTCTCTATGTCCACGATGCTCACCGACTGAGCGACTCATTGGAGACAAACCCGGAGTACCTCAAGAACGACGCTAGCGAGTCTGGTGAGGTCACCGATCTTAAGGACATGTAGGTTGGCGTCGGTCGACGCTTCCGTGGGCTCAAGCTTTGGATGGTCATGCGCACCTATGGTACCACAAAGCTCCAAGAGCACATCCGTAGTGACGTTGCCATGGCTAAGATGTTCGAAGATTTCGTCCGTGCCGACAACAGGTTCGAGGTGGTCGTACCGAGGAACTTTGCTCTTGTATGCTTTAGGATTAAGCCAAGTGAATCCATGACAGAAGAGGATGCCGATGAGGCAAACCGTCAACTAATGGAGAAACTGAACAAGACTGGCAAGGCTTATCTTGCGCACACGGTGATCGGTGACAAGTTGGTTCTCCGATTCGCCGTTGGGTCATCGCTTCAGGAAGAGAGTCATGTGAGGAGTGCATGGGACCTCATCAAGAAGACTATGAGTAGCATAATGGATTATGTGGATTGACCTACTGTCACAGAAAGTTTCAGGAGCTGCACAATTCCCTATATTTAGGGCATTCATATTCTTTTGAATTTATCTTGTTTTTTTCTTTTGCTTCAATTCTGATTATTATTTATTTGGACAGCTGGTTCTTATTTCGTTTTGTGCTCTATGCTGGCCGAGGGTGTATCTGTAGCATGCTGATACCAAAAAAAGTGATTATAGACTGTAAAAGGAGTTATATCGAATGAACAAGAGCTATTGTTTTTATTTGTTACTGTACTCTGGTAGTGAATGAGAAATGCGTGCTCAAGCATCTCGATAAAGCAAGAAATATATACGTTGCAGTCAGTGGTTTGTACGTTTCAAGATGCCATACAATTCCATCTCCATTGTCCAAATTGACCATATACTTGCAAGTCTGAAATGGAGTAGATGTATTATTGTGTCGCGCAGAAATCTCGATGAGAGGATATGTGGCACGCAAGTCTCGGGGCTCCTAGTTCCTCGCGCGAGCTTTAATTTTTGGCTTCTAATTTTCAATCTTTTATATTTTTTGAACGGAAAGTCCGAATTAAATGTTGTTTTCATATTCATGTTTCTTGTGACGAGGGCTTTCAAATAATATCCATTTTAAATACGTTTTGACGAACTTTGAAAATAAACGCTAAGTTTCAACTCTTGTAACTTAGTACGAGCAGCCAATAAAATCACGATTTTTGTGCCTACAATCGACAAAAAACGGCTTAAAGATTTATCTACGAAACTTGATAAGAGTGAGCGAGAAAATCACAAGTTTCAATCAAAAAATCGTAAATTACAATGATTGAAACTTAAGATTTAGTTTGCCCTCATGCGGGATCCTACTTCGCGAATCGCAAGGCAATCAAGCGGTTGGGCAATGCTTGACAAGTGCATGCCCCTACGTCAGTGCACTTAGAGCATCTCTAGCAGACCCAGTATAACACGTGAACCCATATAATTTCGGCGAGTATACGGGTTTGGCCCAATTTTCTGGCTAGAACAGAGCCCCTACTCGTCCGGCCCATAATTTTTTTTACCGCGGCCGCAAACCTTACCCCCAAAGTCGTATAACTACGGGTTTGCGGGGCAGATACGGGTCGAAACCCTATCCCCCCGCCGCCGCGTTTCCCCGCGATTCCCCGCGCCCTCCGTCGCATTTATCGTTGTCGGTGAGCCCAGTTCCACCTCCAGCGGCCATGTGGGGCCGTATGTGGAGCTCCGGCCGCAGCTCCGGCGGGGACGACGGCCCCGAGCACAAGCAGTGTGTCCGCGCGGACGGTGCGAGGGAGAGCGCGGCCAAGAAGTCGACCAACAAAGTTGTCGAGCCGCTAGTATTGCTCCTCCGTCGCGAGACGGAGGAGTACGACCGCTGGCACAGGCGGTCGCCCTCCTCGGCCGCGGGCTCTTCCTTGGCCGCGTGGCTCACCTCCGACGTGGGAGCCCTTCCGGCGCGGCTCTTCTCCCCGTGAAAAGGGAGTGGGCGGAGCTCGTCGCCGTCAAGCGGGAGCCGGGGGAGATTGCGCTCCGAGGCGTCGTCGGTCCTGAAGATTACGTCGGCGACGATGTCGAGGCAGTCACGGCCGCCATTACAGCTTGAGAAGAGTGAGTATTTTTTTCTGAAGTATTGAAGAGTGAGTACATTATTATATGACTTGATCCGTACTGACAATATTTAGGATCTTAGCCTGGCCAGCGACAGTCAGTTTGCATGCAATCTCTCTCCACGCGTTACACGCTCCGCGTTTTCCACGAGGAACTCGTACGAGACGGAATAACCAAAGTCTCGCTCTAGCAAATGATCCTTCAGCAGCCTCCTCAGGCTCCCGTGTGTCAGTGTGTGTTGGCGTTGCCTCCTCGCAGCGCCGCTCTTCTTCTTCCTCTTGTTGCCTCACACAATTCTCTCTTGTTTCTTTGTTTCTCTCACGAACACAAAGACACACATCGGGGCAGAAAACACACACGCGCACACACATTCACCAGGGAGAAAATTACCTTTACCTTATCTCTCCCGGTGACAATCACATGCGCTACATGGTTTTTTTCAGCCCTCACGGCCTTGTTTCTCATTAAAAGTGCCACATATATATACACAGGGATTGAGCACCCATGCCACTACGCACGTCCACCTCGCTCGATAGTGCGGAGGACTCGGCCGGCCCGGCCACTAGTCAACAGACTCCAAGCATGCACGGCTAGATGACCAACCCACTAACCAACTAATGCATGCATTACCTAATTACTGCTACTATGCATGCCCACATACACCACTTCGGCAGCTTCTTTTCAACAGCCGCACAACCTGGTCAGCACATGTACACATGCATCTAACAACCGGACCAGAGCTCAGCTTAAGGATCACCCGGCTCAACCAGCCACGCTCCAGCCTCTTGTGTGACTTGCCGCTTCACGCAGCACCACGGCTTCACGCCGCTTCGGCATCTCGCCATACTCGCCGCATCACATGGCACCGCGGCATCTCCCCTCCTCCGCACACCTTCGCTGAAACATGGCAGGACTCGCTACTCCCTAGACTATCTAAGTTACATGCATGACTGGAAACAAATAAGCAGATATGAATATCAAGATTAGTACTAATAGTGTGTGCTACACCCAGACACTACAACAAGTACAAAAATAACACTTGTGGCACTAGCTGTCAAAGCCCGAACACTCAGGCTTTGATACACACGGTTCAGATGGTCGAGACGACCCTCATCCGGATCTTGGGCCTTACCAGTTCTCCCCGTACCCACACATTTAGGGCGTGTTTGGTTGCCCGCGTGCAGCTCAATCAGACCCGCGCGGGATATGCGGCCTGTTTGGTTGCCCGAGCTCCATGCGATTTGAGGTCCGCACGGACTTTAAAGCAGCCCGCAGCCTGGCCCGGCGGAAACTGCCGAATCGGCAGTTTCTCGCGAGCCTGGCCGGACGCGGCCGCGCATGTGTGGCAGTTGCACCTCTCGGGTAGTGTGGGAGACGGAGACGACGTCTCATTACTCGCTCCCCACTCTCCTGTCACCTCCCAGACGCACTATTCCTACCGCTCCCTCTCTCTCCCTCACCGCCCCTCCCTCTTCTCTTCTCCGATGGCTCCGCCACGCCCACCGCCGCGACGCCCTCTCACCCCCGTCGACCAGCACATCGGCAGCATCCAGGAGCGCTGGCTGGCCGAGCTCCAGAACTCGGGCCGCGACCTGGCATCAGCACTGCGAGCGCCGTTACCCATCTGCTGCCGGCCACCACGAGCGTCGGCCAATGCGGTGCCGGACGCTCCTGCTCCGCCGCCGATCCCGGACCTCGTCGTCCTGGGCTTGGCGCCGGCGCCATCGACGGAGCCGCCATTTCTTGGGACCCCATTGGGCTCGGGGGTTTTCTTGACCCCCGTCCAAGGGTTTTCTCATGTCGGCGGGCCGTCCTTCTCGACCTCCGGCGTGGCGTTCAGCACGGGGCCGATGCCGCAGGCCGTCGCCGGGGCCGGCTTGTCCTCTGCTCCGCCACCTCTCTCCTTCCCGCTAGGGTTTTCACCCCGGCCTCGGTTCGCCGCGGCTGCGCGTGCTCCGGTAAGTCAAACCCCCTCAATGCTTGCTCCTAGATGTAGATTAGCGGTTAATTTCTTAGGCATGTGCTAGCAGTTAGTTGATTCGATAGGATTAGATAGGATTCTAGCAGATCCGATTGGATGCGATCCCAATCGAATCCAATCGGACTGATCTGTTCTTGTTTTGTACAGTGTGTGTGCTAGGATAATTTTCTTGTGTTACTGCTTGTGTGTCCTAAGATTTGTGCTACATGCTAGTAGTTGTGTTCATGCTAGAATCATGTTCATGTTGACTAATGAATGTTATACTGATGGCATGTTCATGTTGACTGATGAATGCTAGAATCATGTTGACTGATGTCATGTTCATCTTAGGATCATGTCCATGTTTCATGTTGCTAACATACATGTTGAAGCTAGGATTTGTGCCATCAGTGGACTTGCCCAATTGAATGTTATACGTGCATGTAGTAGGACCATTTTAGGATGGTGCCAAATCTGCATGGCTGCACATGGGTGCTATTGGCACTTGCTATTGCTATTTTTAGATGTTTCCTTGTTTAGTATAGTGCAGTGATGAGTGCCAGTTACAGCAAAGAAGATGCCACTAATCAGTGACTTGCCCAACAGCAAGTCAACTGATCAGTGCCTCTGGTCAGTGTCATTTGCTCAACAACAAGTGTCATGGCACTTGCTATTGGGCAAAATGCCACTTATCAATGGCACTTGCTATTGGGCAAGTCCACTGATCAGTGTCATTGATCAGTGCCATTTGCCTAACAGCAAGTGCCATTGATCAGTGGACTTCCCAATAGCAAGTGCCTTTGATAAGTGGCATCTGCTCAAAGAGTTTGTGCACTGATCAGTGGCATTTGCTCTTGGGAAAATGTCTCTGATCAGTGTCGTTTTGCAAAGAGTTTGTGCACTAATACTTGTCATCTTAACTGACAAGATATTGAAGACTGACTGGGATGTGGCGGAGGAGGAGCTCAGGTGGTGGCCGGAGCTGAGCGCGTAAGGATTTCATCCCAACGAACAGGTGGTTCAGGACGGTGGACCTGCCTGGCAGGATCGCCTTCGTGAGCGTGCCTCGTTTAAGGGGACGATCTCCGAGGCAGGGCCATGAGGAGGAGGCCAGGGAGCCGTTGCGCTTCTACCAGCAGATAAAGGATAACGAGGACCTCGCCATGCTCGCCGTCCCTCCCAAGTTTGTGGAGGTGATGAACACGTGGCTAGTCATCAAGCGGCTCCCGCGCGTGGTCAGGCTGTCGGCGAACAAGCTGTGCATGTTCTGGGTGCAGGTCCAGAACTTCGAGGGGCACATGGCACTACTAGAAAAAGGGCTGCTAGTGGCGCACCTGTTTTCGCTACTAATGGCGCACTACAGGTGCGCCACTAGCACCACGTCATTAGATTTTTTTCTAATGGCGCACCTGTGGTGCGCCATTAGTATCTGGTATACTAATGGCGCACCACTGGTGCGCCATTAGTATAGCCCACGGTGCGCCATTAGTATCTAGTATACTAATGGTGCACCACATAGAAGTGCGCCATTTGTAACCCATCCAACTTTGTCATCAAGAGCGGCATATCTATTCTCCATCCTCGAAGCCCTATTCTCATCTAGATCCACATTGTCAGTTTCTGACCTAAGGTCAACAGAATCCATCAAATCCGCAAATCTGCCACTAGGGTCGTCCTCTGTAACTTCTCGCAGCATGCTCAGCCTCACCGAATCGACGCCAAAAACAGCTGAATCGGGGTAACTAGAACTCCCCCACGATACTCGCGAGCACATAGATCCATTGCTTTCCCCCATAATCATGTGCATGCTATGGAAGACGGGGGTCGATTACAGTTCGTCTAGTACTATGATGATGAGGAAACAAGGAGATTCATATGGATCTTGGCGGGGCTAACCTGGATTTCTCTGTTTCTGCTGAAGCCATGCCCTCCCCCCCCCTTGCGTCTCCGCCAGTGCGCGGCTTCAAGAAGATGTACAGTGCTACAGATCGAAGGACGGTTCGCCCGCTTGCTAAATGATGGTGGACCCGACGCCAGGGCCTTTATGACCACACCACCGGCAGGGCGTCCCAGCGTGTCGGCTAGCTAACGGACAAAGCTGTATTTGTACAAAAATAAATGCGCCTTGGCCCACAGGTGAGAGCGTATAGCGGGCGCATCCCCGTTGTGAAAATATAAAACACTGCACAATATTTGCTAGTGGGCAGGAGATGCTATATTAGTTGCCAATTGCGACGCGCTGCCGATGCACGAGATAACGACCTCGCGTGGCCGCATGTCCTCAAAATTCGCGTCGTTGAACCCTAACCTAAATTGTGGTAGTTTAATGCTATTTACTCACAGATTAATAAATGCAGATGGATGCGCATTGATGATTACCATGTTGCGCGTGGATCAGACGTGGGGATTGGGGGCCTCTTTTATAGACTCTAACATGTAGGCCCCATATGTCACAATAACGGGGGCTGTAATGGTCAACTAGATGGAGTTGACCTTGTGGTGCCATGTGGACTTTACTGGTGGGCCAGGCTTATCATAATTAGATTTAAGTCGGCCGAACAGATGCCTAATAGAAACTGACAATTTTTTTTGAAACATACAACCCATAAGATTGCATTCTTCTATAAAAAAATTGATAGTTTTTCAAACCCTAACCTAAATTATGGTCGTTTAATGTTATTTACTCGCAGATTAATAAATGCAGATGGATGCGCATTAATAATTACCATGATCCAAGGTGTGTGTGAGAGTAAATTCCATATGTGCCACTGAGATTTTGCATGTATTCCTATATGCACTTAAAATTTCCTTTTTCCAAATATGCCACTGAGATTTTGATCCAGATAAACATATGCCACTACTATCACATAACAAATCATTGACCATGCAGTAGATTTTTTTCCGAAAAGGAGGCATGCCCCTGGCCTCTGCATCGGAACGATGCATTCATCCATCTTATTAAAAAGTCTCGAAGTATTACAAAGTCATAAAAGTATTACAGCTCGCAAGCGGAGCAAAAGGGAAAAGAAATGTGAATGCTAAATATTACAACGGTATGACAAAGAAAAGGATAGGTTCTCTGTACTCCTATCCTGTTATGCGACTGCCATCCAAATCGGTTGAATATAGCCCGTGCTACCATCTCCCACTGGTTCCACCCAGTAACCAATGGCTCCCTGGAGTCCGTAGGAGTGAGTGAGGACCACGTATGGATCCATGCGGTAGCTCTGAAAATGACCTGCAAGAAAGTTAAAATATGTTGTCTGTTAAAAATCATGTCATTCATGCGGTTCCATATAGCCCATATAAGCGCACATATTCCAATCCGAATACGAGTTGCAGTCATATGATCAAACCCAGTTAACCACATCCCAAATAGCGATTCAATGTTAACTGGAGAAGTAATGTTAAAGGCTGTATGGATCGTTCTCCAAAGCAATTTCGCGAGTGGGCACTCTATGAACAAGTGTTGTATTGTTTTATCATGATCACAGAAACAACAACGTGAACTACCTACCCACCGCCTCTTTAGTAAGTTATCTTTAGTGAGGACCACTTGCTTGTGAACAAACAACATATAATTTTTAATATGCAAGGGAACCTTAATTAACCTTCCAAATATGCAACGATCTCGAGATTGGGCCAAAATTAAATAGAACCATGCAAAAATATTTCACCGTAAACATCCAATTTCTAGAAAACTTCCATTGCATCGAATCGGGTTGGTCGGATAACTAAAAATCTATCAATCACCATACCAAGTGCATCTAGGCATTCCATTGCCCTTCAACTAACGCTCATTTGAACTAAATATTCAAGGGAATCGATTGAAATATCGTGCCTACATAATCCTCCTTACGTTGCACAATGTTATATAGGGTGGGGTATTGTAAGGCTAGTGGCGTATCCCCTAACCATGTATCCTTCCAAAATCTTGTTGACATCCCGTTGCCAACCAAGAATTTCACCCTACGAAAGAACAAATCTGTGGTTCGCATGAGTCCCTTCTAGAACGGCGAGTCAGTTGGTCTCGCAGTGACCTGGGCTAGTGTTTTCGAATGTAGATATTTATTGTGAAGTATCTATGCCCACATACCCTTCGGTTCAGTCTCTAACCTGTAAAGCCATTTACTCATAGGACATTTATTCTTAATTTCCAAGTTTTCAGTATCGAGCCCCCCTGGTCCTTGGGTCGGCAAAGAATATCCCATCATGTGAGACGGTAATTCTTCTTGGCCTCATCCGACTGCCAGAAGAAGCGTGATTGAAAGAAATCTAGTCTCTTCCGCACCCCCTTCGGTATCTCGAAGAAAGATAGTAGGAACATCGGCATACTAGTAAGTACTAAGTTGATCAGCACTAGCCGACCTCCATACAACATTAGTTTTCCTTCCAGCAACTAAGCTTTCTTTCAATTCGATCTTCGATGCACTTCCGGTCTTTATTAGATAGCTTATGATGGTGAATCGGTATACCCAAATAACAGAAGGGCAAAGAACCTAATTCACACCCAAACAATTGTCTATATGTGTCTTGCTCTTCTTTGGCCTTACCAAAGCAGAACAACTCGCTCTTGTGAAAGTTTATTTTTAAACCAGACAATTGTTCAAATAGACATAATATGAGTTTCATATTCCGCGCTTTTGCAATGTCATGTACCATGAAGAGGATAGTGTCATCAACATACTGTAAAATGGAGACTCCCCCATCTACCAGATGAGGACAAGTCCATCCACTTGACCGTTCTCCTTGACCCTGCCTATAAGAATGGTCAACATATCAGCCACTATATTAAATAGGAGAGGAGACATTGAATCCCCTTGTCTCAATCCATGAAAGAAGTGACCGATATCATCGTTAACCTTGATTCCAACACTACCTTTTTGAACTAGAGAACCCACTTGGTTCCCCCATG
This sequence comes from Aegilops speltoides, assembly GCA_021437245.1. Classification (NCBI taxonomy): domain Eukaryota; kingdom Viridiplantae; phylum Streptophyta; class Magnoliopsida; order Poales; family Poaceae; genus Aegilops; species Aegilops speltoides. Next base: position 83,895 of record JAHHZJ010003603.1, read on the forward strand.
CCTCATTAAAACCTTTCATGTGCATTGCCTGCTGAAGGAAAGGTCATTTAACTTTATCATATGGCTCCTCGAAATCCACTTTGAAGATAACCCCATCTAGCTTCTTCGAATGAATTTCATGCAGCTTTTCATGCAGGACGACGATCCCTTCAAGAATGTGTCTCCCGGGCATAAATGTTATTTGGCTCGGTTGCACTACCGAATGGGCAATCCGTGTCAATCTATTGGTGCCCACTTCCGTGAATTTTTAAAACTCATGTTGAGAAGACATATTGGCCTGAACTGCTCGATCCGAATTGCCTCTTCTTTCTTTGGCAACAACATAATCATGCCAAAGTTAAGATCAAACAGTTCCAAATGACCGCTAAAAAAATCTTGAAACATAGGCATAAGATCATCCTTAATAATATGCCAACATTTCCTATAGAATTCCGCGGGAAACCCAAGGTGCTACCCTTTTTAGTTTAAAAAATAATTGAATTTAAAATCATTTATACGACCCATCTTTATAGGGCAGTAGTTGTGCATTCTAAACGCCTAGTACCCCTGGTGTAGTGACTATTTATGATAGTCTCTGACCAGCAGATCGTGGGAACGAATTTGACATTCTGCAATGTTTTCATTTCATTTGAAGAATTTTGTACGTAAATAAATAAAATGCAAGGGAGTTATCTGCAAAAACACTCCCAGCCACTTACACGTGGGCCTACGCCGTGCTGGCACGCCACATCTTAGGCCATACACCTGGATATGGTAGAAAACATTGTATTTGCCCTTTCAGAAAAGTTAAGTGACCGCAATTTCTTATTTTGCAAGTTTTAGAACCAAAACGAACATCGAGTTCAAGCTATATGACACCTAGTGATATTACCTCAATAAAAATATAAAAAAACTCACGGTCTCCCTTAATCATTCCTGTAATTTTCTAACGAATCAGCCACCGGCGGTCCCCCTAGCCAGGAGGTGGCCTTGGCAACCCACCCCGTTCGTTGGGTCTGGGTAGAACCCACGTGGCGATGGCATGGCCCTCGAAAATCGTTCATTCATATATAGATCATGCCCCAAATGTTGCACCTCATTATATATGCTAACCTAATACTCCTGTTCAAATAAGCAAACCACTGTTCAAATTAAACTTGGCATCGGAAGACTGGCACAACATAAGTTTACTCTAATTTTGCTGAGTGCCAGACCTAGCAGCTAGCCCTTCTATTGTATACCTCAGATTTCAGTTTACTCTAATCTCTCACATGCATGTTACTGGCACAACATTAGTTTATCTGGAATGCAGCGGCTCAAAACAGCTGGCCAGTAGGATGGCACACTAAACTACATTCTGACAAAAGCGATAAAAAACTGGCGTGAACTTCAAAGATCTTGATTTATATAGCGAGGCGGAAAGAGATATAAGTTATGGAGAGGGGGGAAAACAGAGAGCTTGACCATTAACTTTCGCAGCAGAAGCAACAGTGAAGTGAATGAAGCAAGTGTGATGCTGAATGGAGAACCTCGTGAGAAATGCTGTCAACTACCATAACCGTGACTTAGTGAGATAACAACAACCTGAAGCAAATCATGCAATTTTGCTTTCTTACGCAAAACTACCAAGCCCTTGTGGATATTGCTGGAATTTAGTCTATTTGGGCAGCCCAATAACTATTTCAGAAATTCCTAATAAATCCTAGAGGCCCATTTAGCCCATTTGTGCAAGCCAAGGGATACTACTAAAGTTTAGTCCCACATTGCTAGTTTAGAGGGGGTTGGACCTCTTTATAAGGGAGGCTCCTTCCCCACTTGTATGAGCATGAGAACAAGAGGGACATCCACTCGCGCTCTTACTCCGCCGCTCGCCTCGCCACGCCACGCCTCATCACGCCGCGGTGCGGGTTGCGGGAATGAGCCGAGCTGGTGTCTAAATTTTGCCACGCACGACGGGTCACTCGGGAGCTGAAAAGTTTTTGCTGTAGTGGACATTGAATACGAATGCTGCACCCTTCGGCTGCTGTCTGTTCGTTCTGTCTCCCTCGTTCCCTTCAGCTCCCGGCGCTGCCCTCTCGCCTCCTTCTCTTGTGCCTATAAAAGGGAGGTCGCTCCTCTCAGCAAGACGCACCAGAACAACTCCTTCCCTCGCCATCAGTTCCATCTCTGAGCTGCTGTTGTCTTCCTCATCCCGGCTTGCGGCGTGCACCGCACGTCGGGACAGTAGGCCTCTGAGACCGCACCTTTTGAGTCCTGTACGGGAGAAGGGTGATAAGGTTTTTGGGGAGCGCTCAGCACAACTACTGGTTGCTTGATCACGGACGATCCGGTCGCCGACGACTTCTTCCCTGACGTCCACGACCTCCTCGACGACATGGCAGGCGAGGACACCGACCCCAAGTCCAGCGCTTCTGCTGCTGCTGTGCCATATGTGTTCTTCTCCTTTCTGTTAGAAGTCCTGCTACAGTTCTTGGCTCTAGTTTTTGCCCTACGTATGTTAGGTTCTATGTCGTATAAGCAACTTCATCTAGTGTCTGTTCTAGATGTGTTTACCTCAAGTTCATATATGCAGACGATGTTTACCTTTCCCTCTATCAGATTGCATGACTTGCTTTATATTTGCTATTTTAGTCATGCTTTATCTAGTATTTCTGTTAATAAAATCACTGGTAAATTGCTCATATTTCCAACAATCCAAAAACCTTATTATAGGCAATTTACCCCAAGTGGTTTTGCTGCTAACATGAGACCTCCTATGTTTGAGGGTATCCACTATAAGAGGTGGCGCGTGAGAGCAGTCTTATGGTTTCAAACCATGAGTTGCTATGACGCCACTCTTGGCAAACCTGAAGGAGAGCAAGATGCCCAACAGGCACAACTTTTCAAAAATGGATACCTTGTTTAAGGCTGCTCTCTTGAGTGTTCTTGGTGAGAACATAGTTGATGCTTATGCGTCAATTGACAATGGAAAAGATATGTGGGACGCACTCGAGGCGAAGTTTGGGGTCTCGGATGCCGGCACTGAGCTGTACATCATGGAGCAATGCTATGATTACAGGATGACTGAAGAGCGCTCCGTGGTTGAGCAGGCTCATGAGATACAGTCATTTGCTAGAGAACTTGAGCACTTCAATTGCATGCTACTGGACAAGTTTGTTGTCGGGGGTATCATCACTAAGCTTCCTCCTTCATGGAGGAACTTTGCTACCTTACTGAAGCATAGGAGACAGGAGTTTTCCGTTCCGGATCTCATTGGTACTCTTGATTTGGAAGAAAAGGCGAGAGCAAAGGACACACGTGCTCGAGGTATTGAGGGAGGATCTAGTGCCAATCTGGTATAGAAGAAAATTTCCAGTCCCACAAGTTCAAGAACAAGGGCAAGCTTGATGGTAAAGCAAAGTTTGATGGGAAGAACAAGGCTGTACAACACACGAACTTCAAGAAGAAGAGTGACAAGAAGAAAGGTGCTTGTCATGTGTGTGGAGATCCTAATCATTGGGCTTCTAGTTGCCCCAATCGCTATGACAAGCGTCATCCTGGGAAAGGCGGCAAGACCGCTAATGTTGTCATTGGAGACACTGACATGAAGGATGTTGGGTATGGTATATTTCCCACTATTCTTGCAGTATGTCATTCTCCTGATTGGTTGATTGACACGGGTGCTAATGTGCATGTATGCGGTGATATTTCCATGTTTTCGTCTTATCAGACCGCGGGGACTTCAACCGTGCTGATGGGCAATGGTTCAAGTGCTTCTGTTCGTGGTGTTGGCACGGTCGATCTGAAGTTTACTTCGGGGAATATCGTGCGGCTGAAGAACGTGCATTATGTCCCCTCCGTCAATAAAAATCTTGTTAGCGGATCTCTTCTGTGTAGAGATGGCTATAAGCTTGTCTTTGAGTCGAATAAATTTGTAATATCCAAGTGTGGAACCTTTGTTGGTAAAGGCTATGAGTCAGGAGGCCAGTTTCGTTTATCCTTATCAGACGTTTGCAATAAAGTTGTTAATCATATTTGCAACAATAGTGAATGAAATGTGTGGCATTCATGTTAACTTTGGTTGCATGTCGCGACTAGCGAAGTTGAACTTAATCCCTAGTTTCACCACTGTCAAGCGATCTAAGTATCAAGTGTGTGTGCAAGCTAAGCAACCTCGTAAGTCCCACGTGACTGCGGGGACGAGAAATCTTGCACCACTAGAACTTATACATTCAGATCTATGTGAAATGAATGGTGTTTTGACAAAATGTGGAAAGAAATATTTCATGACGTTAATTGACGACTCCACTAGATACTGCCGTGTGTATCTTCTGAAATCTAAGGATGGGGCTTTGAACTTCTTCAAGATCTATAAAGCCGAAGTGGAAAACCAACTTGATCGAAAAATCAAGAGGCTTAGGTCCGACCGTGGTTGAGAGTATTTTTCCAATGAATTTGATGCTTTTTGTGCGGAACATGGTATAATCCATGAGAGGATGCCTCCCTACTCACCTCAGTCAAATGGGGTGGCCGAAAGAAAAAATGTACTCTAACTGATTTGGTTAACGCCATGTTAGACACATCGGGTCTCTCCAAGGCATGGTGGGGGGAGGCGATATTGACTGCATGTCATGTCCTAAACCAAGTTCCCACAAAGAACAAAGAGATAACTCCATTCGAGGAATGGGAGAAGAAAAGGTTAAAGCTCTCTTATCTACGAACCTGGGGTTGTTTGGCGAAAGTCAATGTGCCAATTCCAAAGAAGCGAATGCTGGGACCAAAAACTGTGGATTGTGTTTTCCTGGGATATGCTTTTCATAGCATTGGCTATAGATTCTTGGTTGTAAAATCTGAGGTACCTGACGTGCATGTCGGTACGATCATGGAGTCGAATGATGCGACTTTCTTTGAAGATATCTTTCCCATGAAGGATATGGCTACCTCATCTAATCAGGAGATGCCTAATTCATCGAATCAGGAACCAGTTACAATTACTAAACCTGCCATTTCGATGGAACACTTTGAAAGTCCTATGGAGGAGAATAATGAAGTTCCTACTAGGAGCAAGAGACAGAGGACTTCAAAGTCCTTTGGTGATGGTTTTCTTGTGTATCTCATTGATGATACTCCCAGTTCTATTTGAGAGCCTATGCATCTGAAGATGCTGACTACTGGAAGGCAGCAGTTCGTAGCGAGATGGATTCCATCTTGGCGAATGCAACTTGGGAGATAATTGCTGGTCCTTATGGGTGCAAACCTATAGGATGTAAATGGGTATTATCAAAAAGTACAAGGCTCGGCTCATGGCTAAGGTTTATACCCAAAAGGAAGGTGAAGACTTCTTTGATACTTACTCACCTGTGGCTCGACTGACCACTATTCGAGTTCTACTTTCACTAGCTGCCTCACATCACTACTAGGGAAAAGGGTAGCAGCAGCGCGGGTTTTAGATGTATCAGTAGCGCGGGGATAGGCGCTACTAATAAGGCGCTACAGCTAACACATAGCAGTAGCGCGTCTTCACCGGCGCTACTGCTGCACAAGTGTTAGCAGAAGCTCGCTACTGCTAGTAGCTCAAGCGCGCTTTGCCTGGACGCGCTACTGCTATCGCGGCGCTGCTGCTAACTTTTATACACTCGCTACTGCTAATTTAAGTAGTTTTTGTTTTTTTGGCATATTTGTTTTGTATTTGAACAGGCTTTATAGAAGAATCTTTAGCACATAGAAATGTCATCATGATACACATACAAATGCCTGCGAGACCACAAATGTAATCATAGCATGTACATACAAATAGTCTCATCATAATCATCATCCAACACAGTGGTATCTTGTCATCATCTCGAAAATAGCGATACATGCAAGTCTCGAATACTTGCAACTACAACAACGTCGTCCATCTAAACAAAGGTATACGCAAGAAGAGCTATCACTATGAGTGAGAGCAGAACTGTGAAGTACATGAGGTGGAGGTTACGAGTCCTCTCTCGCGCTAGCGTGAACCTCATCAAGTAACTAGCTTCTCCTTCTTGTCTGCTTCTGAAGCCTTTATGGCTGGCGCCCGTGAACCCATTCACTTGCGCCTGACACTCATGCCACTCATTGTACATCCCCAGAACCTTCCCTTTGTACACGACATAGCAATTCCATCTCGCCATCAAGAAACTAGGTACCTATTAGAGATGCATGTTCGTGAAGAGGATGTACAATCATATATATGCAACAAAATATGCTAGAGAAACACTGAAAAAGAAAGGGTTAGCAACTAGATGCAACATATAGTACGCAAATTAATTAACTAGAGTTATGCACGTCATCGTACGCAAACTAACAAAGTAGCATTACACAAGTTCGGCGGGGACCGTGGACATCACAAAGTTTCATCGCTACAAAAAGTATACAAGTTCAACCGACACATATCATCATCATCGGCATCATAAATCACTAGAAGTTCCATCCTTCCATATCATCGAGGATGAACCCTAGCTTCTTGAAAGGCGTGAGGTCTAGACGTTGCATGCCTATGCGAGTTCGGACGTCAGCTCGCGATATAGGGCCGTGGTGGAACAATCCCCTTCTCATCGACGACTTCTTTCATGATGATCGTCGCAATGTCGCTTTGGATGCGAAAGAAGTCATCTCTAAGTTTATAATCCGCTTCTCCATGAGATTCTAGCCACTTGTGGATATGATCATCATTTCTGCTGTTAATGCGAAGCTTTTGGTGATACGTGTTGAACTGAATCATGAGATGGACGATGTAGAATCCATCCTTCTTGCTTGGTTTTGGGACATGGATGCAGGAGAAGTTAGTTTTATGCGTGAAACTCATCTTCTTGTTCCTTTGTTTCTTGATATGCACGTGGGCACCTCTAAAGCTGAAGCCTTCGAGAGCATCATCTTGAATATTCATTATGTGGGTGTAGTCTTTTTTCTTGTAGTCTCTGGAAGGGTCAAAATACACGGTGTGGGAGACTTGCGGGTAAAGAACGATAAGGACGGCGCGCCCGTGCTACGGAGAAAAGACATCTCAAATTATTCCCCATATGAGAGAGAAGGAATGATTGAAATGTACGAAAGGGTTGTCCAGAACTGACTTACTTTGGATGATAAGGCACGAGGACAATTTCCCGGTCCTTATTCTGTACCATGAAGTTTTGGAGGTACTCCCTAGCAGTTTCACGCTCAAAGTCACCGAGACTCAAGAAAGACTCGTGCATGTAGTACAGATCTGCCACACATATCTGTGTTGAGGCGGCATCTTCAGGCATGTCCTGTGAGGATTTCATGAAGAGAGACTTTTTGCAATCCTTGCTACGACCCTGCCCGGGCATATCATCCATATCCTCATTAGCAAGCTGATAGCCTGATTCGTCATAATTGTTGACTCATCATATCTATGTCACAGTCATATGCGTTTGTATTGAGGAAATCCATAGGGTCGACCTCCGTCTCATCATCCATTCTCTGTTCTACAGGAGAAAATTACATCAGCCAGTACTATTGCACCCCCTTCATCATGTCGTCCGCCGCTCTCACCGGGCACTACAGGAGCTGGTAATTGCGTAGGCGGGGTGGTGGTCTCTGCACATGCTTGTTGATGTGTGGTTATTGGCGTGCTGTCGGCCGGCTCCAGACGAATAAGATTCTTCGGCCATAGCAGCACCCAACCCTTGCAGCTTCCAATCCACGGCGGGGTCTCGTCGTCCGCTCCCACATGCTGTACTGGAGGAGGCAAATCCTCGTGCCCCGATTTCACACTGGTCAAGCTAACCCTGAAGTGCCCAGCGGGGATCGGCTGGTTGTGGAACGTGACTTGCGAGGGGTCCATTATCATCCCCTTTCCCACGTCCACCTTCTGGCCTTTGATCAAGTAGAGTATGGTGCACGGGTTTTTTTCGCCTGCAAACACATATGTCGTGGCATAAAACAACCGAAAGCAAAAAAAAATGGAATATATATATATATATATATATATATATATATATATATATATATATATATATATATATATATATATATATATATATATATATATATATATATACATCAAGCTCAGCTAAAGACGAAGGCCCACCTAGCGCTTCGAGACCGAGGACGGCTGCTATGAGCGGAGCGGCTGCGAGAGGAGGCCCGGTTGCATGAGCAAGTGATGGTGCGATGGTGTTGTGGTTCATGGAGTTGCTCCCCATTTAAACTGGGCAACGGGAAATCATGTACCATCTTGTCTGAATTTTCCTTTGTCCGATTGATGATAATGGAACCAAGTTAGTAGCGAAATCATTTCTGCAGCGATTACAGCTGCATTGACTGCCTGCTGTAGCAACTCATATTTGTCCTCGGCTGCTTTTTTCGCGTCCTCAACTGCTTTTTTCTCGACCGCAAGCTTCACCTTCGCATCGATGTCCGCCTGACTAAACTTCTTTTTCTGCTTCTTGGCCTCCGGGCCCTCGTTGTAAAACACCTTCCATCTGGCGTCGTCTCCAGCGCCGTGCACATGACCATATTGCGGCCGCTGGCTCAAAGGGAGTCCCTTAAGTTCGTTCAAGGCCCGATTGAGAGGGGTGTCCCACTTGGGCCTCATCGGAGAAGTAGGGCTTTCGGCTGCAAGCTGGTGTTGCTTCTCCAGTAGTCTAATCAATTTCCTCGTGATCTTGTCCGTGTAAAAAACCTTTTTCTCCTTGTCCCACTTGTAGCGGGCCCTTATGAAGTCACGCTCCAAGGGGTTGGTGAACTTCGTGAAGGGGTCTGGGAGACCCGCGGCTTGACGTTCCGTGTCCTCCTTATCCCATATGGGCCCTTTAGCGAGTTAGCCACGGCTTCCGAGGCGATGCTTCCCCGTGTTCCTTCGCTGAAGGCTCTTGAATTTCCCAGCCTTAGCCTTGGCTGCCTCGGTAGCGCAAGTGTCCTTGAACTTTTCGAACTCCTCTTCCGTAAGTGTCGGATTTTCCTCCAGAATCTTGGACAGGGGTTCATCAGCCTCAATAGCTCGTTTCACCCTCCCTTTCCAGGAGGCCAAATCATTGTTGAACATGCCCATGGCGTGATTGTTAATCTTTTTCATCTTCGGATCATCCCACGGTTGTTCTATGTTATCATCCCGGTCGGGGAACTTGAATCTCTTGTGCAACTTCGTTAGGAGCAACTGCGTCAAATGTTCTTTACTCCTTAAGTCATCGTTGTTGATGCTCGCGCATTCCTGTAGAATGCATCCTACTTGGTTCCCATAGCACTTGCGATGTTCTTCCGGCTCTAACGGCTCAAACTTGCCAGGTGCCATCTTTGTGATCACAAGTCGTCCAATCCCTAGTTTGTTATGTTTTCGTATCCTCTGCTTCTTATGCTTCCTTTCTCGGTAGCGGCATCGGGGCCGGTTCCATCCCCGCCGGTATCTTCCCCGCCGGTACCTTCCCCACCGGTCTCGGCGTTGCCATCGGTGCCGGCGCCGTCGGTGTAGATATCAGCGTCAGTACCATCATCGAGGCCGACCTGCAAACCTTGCTTAGCAGTCAAATAGTCGAGGTACTCTTGTTCACCCTCATAATACATCTTGTCTGCATCTTGGTCAGAAGGCCCAGTTTCTTCGTTGTTCGACATGTTTCCTATGATTAAGTGTCCTCATTTATTTCTAAAAGTATGAATAAATGAGAAATGACATAAAAAGAAATCTATGTGCCAGCACTCGTTGTGCCAACTATGTAGCACAAATCATGCCTCTATTCACGGGAAATTTCGGCATGACCTTTACTAAAAAATGGACAGATCGAGTGCCTGAAATTCACCGGAACGGAAATGAATCAGCATTCCGGCGTAACATAGGCCACTCGAATCATTTTCCAAACATGACATGTCCAAAACATGACATATCCACATATCACTTGTCCAGTTCAAATTTGCATATAAATTCAGCTAATTTTGAAACCTAACTAAATTCATAACTAAATAGATAACCTAATTAACAGACTGCCCTAACTAAAACCTAAGTAAATTAATCGAAGAACCCTAGCAGAGAGAGAGGGGGTTTACAGAGGGTGGAGGGGCGAGGAGGCAGGCCCGACGACGGCCGAGGTTGGGAGGGGAGGAAGCAGAGGAGGGAGGCGAGGGGCGATGGGTCGGGGGCGAGCGCGCCGGGGTCGGGAGCAAACGCCTTGGTCGGGGCGAGGCGGCGCGGGCCGGGTCTGGGCGAGCAGCACGGGGTGGGTCGGGCGCGAGGGCCGGGTCCGGGCGAGAGCTGGGGTCGAAGAAGGCCGCGCTGGGTCTGGGGCGAGCGACGGGGGAAGAGAGAGTGGGGATTTGGGGGGAAAAGGCGGGATGAAGCAGGGATAGTGAGAATTTTGGGTTAAGTGGACGTAGCAGTAGTGCGTATGGACAAAACGCGCTGCTACTACCTTCAGTATCTGTAGCGGTTTATATGAAATGTGCTACTACTACCTTCAGTAGCTGTAGCGGTTTATATGAAAATCGCTGCTACTACTATTGCCAGTTTTCCTTTTTATTTTCCTTTATTTTCTCCCACTTTTATTTCCCGAGAGGAGTGAACGAAGGGAGGGCGATATATATTGCATCATTGATGGTTAAATATGTATGCGAAATAGGAACATATATTATATATATATATATATATATATATATATATATATATATATATATATATATATATATATATATATATATATATATATATATATATTACATCCACTACAAGAAATATGTCAACTTGTGACCCTCACTATTGGTCGCTGAAAGGTCATAGTTTTTCATTTGCGACCTTTTTGTGACCAAAAACAGAAGGTCAAAAGCTGAGGGTCATTAACTGACTATAGCGACCTTCTCTGTGATATGTAAAAGGTCGTTGGTTCTTTGACCAAATTTTTGGTCACTAGCAACTTCCTCAGGCCACGTAGGCATCCAGCGTGGCAAGCTGATGTGGCACAAGATTCAGCCCGGTCCGATTCGGCGTTTTACATGGGCCGAGCCCATTAATTCAGCCTTTTTAATATTTATTTTTCCTATTAATTTTTGCTAGCTACATGGGCTGGCCCAGCCATTCGGCCTTTTTATTTCTAGATGCGGCCTTTTACAGCGTATGATCTTTTATTTTTTGCCATTTTATTCCACTGTTTTACATTTGTCCCAAGAGTTTCAGTTTTTCTTTTTCTTAGAAGATTGGTCCCAATTGTCAGTTTCTTGTAATAGGACCTGGTTGTCAGGGTCAAGTTCTTTAGATTTCATTTCATAGTAAATAAGTAATAAATATCTAAATCAGCACTGGCAAAATACACTGCTTGAAATAGTAGCTAGAATGGCAATCACAGTATTACAACGTGAATACATTTTTTGTGGGTAAACGCGGACAAATACAATGGCAATGACAGTATTACAAGCTCTACTGCTTCTGTCGACCTTCTTCAACATGGACCTCCTTCAGTCCTTCTCCTTCTCCTTTCAACCTTCTTTTGCATGGAACTACTGTGAGAGGAAATCTATAGTTAAGAACAAAATACGTATATAAGCAGTTGGGTACATATCACTTTGGAAAGCACAAGATATCATTTGGCTGGGCATGAATATCACTTGTGCATGGGACAGTAAAAGGAATTACAACTAAACAACAATTCAGCATGAATTGGTAAAATGAACTGGCAAAGATATGAGATGGGTGCAACGTAATCTCCCTTACTGAATTATCCATTTGGCTAACATGTTATGACAGGCTTCATGGTCAGGCTTTTAAGTTTTAACACAAGTCATAACTAACTGTTCCACCATAAGTACATGAAGTCTAATCACTAGACGCTAAACATATAACTAAGACTGTCCTTCATAAGGAACTACATGAAAAGATATAGTTATATGATACTGGAATGTGGTGAGAATTGCTAAGAACTCTACTTGTCTATGAGACTTCTTCCCACCCTCTCCTAAATACACCATCTGACAGGAGACATTACTCAAAAATTATTTTGTTCCTTTTCCACACTCTACACCCAAACAGAGAGCAAAACAATGCAAACCTTTACGAATGCTATGTAGATAGTACAATTCAGTGTAAATCCAGAAACACCGAAGCAAACCGTAGCAGGTAGTCCACCAGAACCTTCTTCCTCTTTGGTTGCACCAGCAGCGCCTGCAGATCCGCCATGGCCGGAGGCTGACTTCTGAAATGAAAAAGAGCACAATGAGATGTTAGCTTTGCCATGATGATATAGTAGTAACAGGGAAGCATACCAGGGATAACTGTACACAGGGAAGGCGATAAATAACAAAAGCAGCAGTAACATATTCTCATGACAACCAGGACATAACCATCCCAATTCCATTTTACCATGTACTGTATTGTTTAAAACTGAAGCATATCAAGAAGAAATTGTACACAGGCAAGGCTGAAAAGAAGAACAGAACATTGTATCTTGCGGGCATGCAACAAGCTGTGCGGGCATATATAGTAAATCAACATTGTATCTTGCAAGTCAACAGTTATCACAGAGAACAAGATACCATAAGATGAATGACGGCACTCAAATTCTAATCTCACATAGATAAAATTCACTGCCAAAGTAACAGTACATCTTCACTTGGATATATTTGAAGACCAGTTGGTTCTCATAAGCAAGTGTTCTCAGGTTTTCCTTAACATGATAGGTTAACTTATACTTAACTGTGAGAAAACCGTACATAACAAAATCATGGATTTGACTTCAAATAACCAAGAGACTAATTAATGTGTTACTGCCTGATACTGTCAACCAGAAAAGCGAAAGCAACAAACAATATCCTGCATATCAGTGGATTCACTCAGTGGAAACAAGGTGACAAACTAGGCACCTGCAAGGAAGAGGGGCTCTCAGCCATTAGTTTTGGACAGTACTCACCCGTGCAAGAGCACGCTTGTACTAAAATCGCCACTCATTACAAGTCCAAACCTACATATTTCCTCAAGCACATGTCTCACAGGATAGTGATGGTTAAATTAGATTCTCTAACTAAATATCTCAATAATCTGGTTGACTACTCACTGATTAACAAAGCCCCTCGTGATTAAACTATCCATCGCTCACAGATTAACAGACTAGTAGACGGTACTCCGCCCAGGAAAAAACCTCTCAAACAAGACAGGCAGGTTACCATGACGGCGATGGAGGCGGCGGCGAGAGCGGCCTGGCCGAGCCGCAGCCAGAGCCCGCCCCCACGTCCCCGGCCTCCCCGTCAGCTCCCTTCTCTTGAGGCCAACACCACCGCTGCCGCGCGCATGCTCGCTCCGAGTGCACGTGAGGCACGAAGGGAAGACCCAGCTTCTCCGCTGTGGTACAACAACAAAAGGGATCAGAAATCAAGAGAAGGGAAACTAGGAACATCACATGGGGCTGCCATATTCCTGCGGATTCAGACCACAGCAGCGACAGAAGATTACACGGAGCAGAGACGAGGTCGTGAGCGACGCACCGAGGTAGTCGACGGGGATGCGGCCATTGGAGAAGCGTCCGGTGGGGCAGTGGGTGTCGAAGTCCCGCCCATAGGGCTCGCGGTCGGCGCGGGCGAGCGTGCCGAGGTAGTTGTTGGTGCCGACGTCGAACGTGGAGTCACCGATGACGAAGAGCGCGGGGACGAGCGGGGTGGGTCGGGTGAGGAGCACTAAATCTTGATGGAGACGGTGCAGCGGCGAGAGGAGAGCCCGGTGGAACTGCTCGATCCAGATGGGCGCCGCCCTGATCCCGGATCCGGCGGCTCTAGCCTCGTCGTCACCATCGCTGGTGGCTGCTCTAGCTGGAGTACCCGCGGCCAGAGACGACAGAGCCAGCGTCGTGGTTGGTGACGACAAAGGAGAAGACGAGCCGGTGTCGCGTCCAGTGGCTCAGCCAGATGCCGCCGCGTCCGGGGTCTAGGACGACGAGGGAGAGGACCAGGACCCCCACTCGCGGTCGGTAGTGGCGACCATGTCCACGACGGCCTCCGTCTCGGGCTAGTTGGATCTCGAGAGTGGGGAGGGAGGATCTGGATCGGGGCGCGATGGGGAGGGCCGAGCGGTGACCGTGGGGAACGCCGGAGGAGTGGGGTGGGGCGGCGGCGCATTGAGATCCAGAGGTAGGGAGTAAGGTTGGGGCGGCGGGGGATCCGAAGGAGGTGGCAAGGGCGGCGGTGGATCCAGAGAGAGGGAGAGGTGAGGCTAGGGTTAGGTGTCAAAGGGAGAGAGTGGAGTGGTGTGCGGTGGGTTTTTTCGAGGGGTAGCTCGGTGGGTGAGGTGAGGGCCGTTGGATCTAGGAGGATCCGACGGTGGTTTATCCATGATCCGCGTGAGAGGCCTTTGGACCAATCAGAACGTAGTATACATGTATGATATTTTGACCATTTAAATTGGTCATAATTGACTAAAAGTAAGGTGCTAAATCATGTTAGCTATTTTATTATGACCTGAAAATATGAAAAAAAAAACTTCTCATTGTGTCAGCAAATTTGACTATACTTTTCAGGAATAATCACAAATTGAAATAAGACAAATATTTTTTTAAAGAGTTATGAGAAATGAGTTCTCTTAAATCATTTTTTCATTTTTCGAGTGTCCAAAATGAGTTTTTTGTGAAGGACCTATAATATATTTGTTGCAAAATTGGACCAAATCAATTTTCTAAATTTCTAGGACATATTTAATGCACAATTGACCAAATGGTTGGGTGTCAAAAGATTTGATCCACCTCTGGTGAAAAAGACAAATTTCCGTCGATTCAGCTGGAAGCGGGTCAAATTTGAACTGCGGCTGCCTCATAGTTTGCTTTTTATTTTTTCCAAAAATTATTTCTAGGTACATAAGTATCTATTTAATCAGAGAAACACCAAAAAAATTCCAAGATTCAACCACTAGCTAGGAACGGTCATTCCCGCCGTTTTGACCGCATTTTGAAACGGCCATAAAAAATTCAAAAAAAATCAAAAAATTGGAAAACCTTCGGATTGTGTCATCATATGTGACCAAGTTTACAGGAAAAATAATAAACTTGTAATACGGAAATTATTTTTAAAAAGTGTTCTCAAAAATGAGCTATCATGTGTGAAGATTCATGGCTTTCAAGCCAAATGATCAATCTTATGGCCACATTCATGGCATAGTTTGTTTAAATGATCTCATATTGTGCACAAGGGTGCATATTGGAATGGAAAACAATGTTTCTTAAGGAAGTTTTCATTTTCTTTGGACGAAAAAACCATTTTCCATTTTTCGAGTGCCCAACAGAGGTTTTTTGTGAAGGACCTCCCAAATA
Source organism: Aegilops speltoides (assembly GCA_021437245.1). Classification (NCBI taxonomy): domain Eukaryota; kingdom Viridiplantae; phylum Streptophyta; class Magnoliopsida; order Poales; family Poaceae; genus Aegilops; species Aegilops speltoides. The sequence goes on from JAHHZJ010003603.1 coordinate 99,107, forward strand.
ATTGTTTGAAATTGGACCAAATCCTTTTTCTAAAATACTAGGCCATATTAAATGCACAATTGACCAAATTGTTGGGTGTAAAAGTTTTGATCCACCTCTCGTGAAAAGACAAATTTCAGCCGATTAAATTTGAAGCGGGTCAAATTTGAACTGTAGCTGCCTCATAGTTTGCTATTTATTTTTCCAAAAATCATTTCTAGGTACATAAGTATCTATTTAACCAGAGAAACACCAAAAAAACTCCAAGATTCAACCACTAGCTAGAAACGGTCATTCCCGCCGTTTTGATCGCATATTAAAACGGGCATAAAAAATTCAAAAAAATTCAAAAAATTGGAAAACCTTCGCATTGTGTCATTATATGTGACCAAGTTTCCAGGAAAAATAATAAACTTGTAATACGGTAATTATTTTTAAAAAGTGTTCTCAGAAATGAGCTATCAAGTGTGAAGATTCATGGCTTTCAAGCCAAATGATCAATCTTATGGCCACATTCGTGGCATAGTTTGTTCAAATGATCTCATATTGTGCACAAGGGTGCATATTGGAATGGCAAACAATGTTGCCTAAGGAAGTTTTCATTTTCTTTGGACGAAAAAACCATTTTTCATTTTTCGAGTGCCCAAAAGGAGGTTTTTTTGTGAAGGACCTCCCAAATAATTGTTGCAAAATTGTACCAAATAAATTTTATAAAATACTAGGACATATTTAATGCACAATTGGCAAAATGGTTGGGTGCAAAAAGTTTTTATCCACCTCTCGTGAAAAAGACAAATTTCCGCCGATTCAGCTGGAAGCGGGTCAAATTTGAACTGCAGCTGCCTCATAGTTCGCTCTTTATTTTTTCCAAAAATCATTTCTAGGTACATAAGTATCTATTTAATCATAGAAACACCAAAAAAATTCCAAGATTCAACCACTAGCTAGGAACGGTCAAGCCCGCCGTTTTGACCGCATATTAAAACGGGCATAAAAAATTCAAAAAAAATCAAAAAATTGGAAAACCTTCGCATTGTGTCATTATATGTGACCAAGTTTCCAGGAAAAATAATAAACTTGTAATACGGTAATTATTTTAAAAAAGTGTTCTCAGAAATGAGCTATCAAGTGTGAAGATTCATGGCTTTCAAGCCAAATGATCAATCTTATGGCCACATTCATGGCATAGTTTGTTCAAATGATCTCATATTGTGCATAAGGGTGCATATTGGAATAGCAAACAATGTTGTCTAAGGAAGTTTTCATTTTAGTTGGACGAAAAACCATTTTCCATTTTTCGAGTGCCCGAAAGGAGGTTTTTTTGTGAAGGAACTACCAAATAATTGTTGCAAAATTGGACCAAATCATTTTTATAAAATACTAGGCCATATTTAATGCACAATTGACAAAATGGTCTGGTGTAAAAAAATTTGATCCACCTCTCGTGAAAAAGACAAATTTCTGCCGATTCATTTGAAGCGGGTCAAATTTGAACTGCAGCTGCCTCATAGTTTGCTATGTATTTTTCCAAAAATCATTTCTAGTTACATAAGGACCTATTTAATCATAAATACATGGTTTGGTGGCGATACGTCGAGGTTTGGGCGGTGGCCGAGGGCCCCAACTCTAGAGCGCGTAAACTCGCATGCCCGCCGCGTGGTCACCGCGTGACCGTGGCGTTGCCATGTGTTCTGGGCGGCCTAGGCATGTCTAGTGGGTTGGGAACTCCCCAGGTTGGTGCTAGGAAGAAAATTACAACATAAGATTCTCATGAGGAGACCAATCGATGCTCAAACATGAATTAGCAGCCAAGTGTTTGATTAGTGGTACGGGAAATGTACATGAATAATGGGCGTGAGTTTTGGCTGAGGATGATCAGTTACTAAGAAGACCGTTTTCACAAATTTTCAGCTCAAAAGGAGGAGCCTAGGTGGTACTTGTTTTGCAAACCACCACACTTTGGACATAAATATCTGAATGTTGAAGCTCGGCTCAAAATAATGAATGGATTGAGCTGGCATTTGGTGGAGGATGGTTATTTGGGCATAGGAAAGCACTGTAGAAAATGGATACTATTTGGACATGCCAAAGTGGTACT